>PVIU01021498.1:0-31430 GCA_004026605.1 Ondatra zibethicus
TTAGCTTATCATGGCCACACAACAAAGATAAAAGCAAGTAGAAAGATGATTCTGTTTTAGAAGTAGGTGCCCAGGAAGATTAATGAAATGTAATGAGAATATATTTAAAGCATTGTATTTTTCTTACCTACATGTTCCACATGAATTTTGTTTAGTCCAGAAGCTGTGAGCTCTGAATGAATGAATGAATGAATGAATGGATGAACACACTTGAAAATAGTAGGGCAACTCTCTAAGAATATTGCTTGGCAAATACTCTATGCCATGTGTTAGACACAATTCTAAGAGTTATACTTCTAAGAACCAGTGTGTTGAGTCTACGTAAATGAAACTCTGTATCTTGTTTAATACCATGCCAATCTCCAGAGCCTAGATCTGACCTGAAGCCATAGCAAGTGCTGTATGAATCAAAAATTTTTCCAAATAAATAGTCAGAAAACAACCACACACGCAATACTACCTGTCTGAGTTGTGGAACAGGTTATGTTTGTAAGCTAGGAACGCCACATCATAATTTTCCCATTAGGGATAAAGCAAAAAGATATGATTTGATCATATATGGGTGGGTGGATCTAGAACAGGGATCCTCTTTACAAAAGTATGAATTTGTTTAGCAAAGATTTATTGATCACATACTGTGTGCAAGTACTGGAAGAAGTTATTGTTTTTAGAGGTTACACCATTTATACAATTGTATAAAATACAATTGTAGCTAAGCTATGCATATGAATCTGTTAGTATTGTTTGTTATTAGCATTTTCTTCCCTAAATTACAGACTATTCAACAATCCAGTTTATTGTTTAAAATACATGAGGAAACTATAGAAAAATGTAAGAATAATGATTAATTGAATCAAATACCCATAAAATGGATGAGTGATAATTACCTAGATAACTGGATTAAGTTTTGAGAGATTTATTCATAAACCAAATGGATTCTGAAGGATGTGAGTTATATATTAATCATTATTCTTCTTAGTTCTCACCTTACACAAAAATAGTTTCATTTGGACTACTTCAAAGTAGGTTATACCTACAACTAAATCAGAAGTTAGGAATAATACCTCTGTCTTAATTACTTTTCTGTTGCTGTGCTAAAACACCAGGACCAAGGCAACTTAGAAAGAAAAGTGCTTAACTTGGGCTTAAGTTTTCAGAGGGTTAGGCACATGATGGAGGAACAAAGGCATGGTGGCAGAAACAGTTGAAAGCTTACATCCTGATCTACAAGAAGGAGGCAGAGAGCAAGTGATTTGGAGACCATCCTAAGTCTTTTGAAACCTCAAAACCCATCCCCAGCAACACACATCCTCCAACAAGGCCACACCTCCTAACCCTTCCCAAACAATTCTACTAATTGTGGACCAAGTATGCAAACACATGAGCCTATGGGACATTCTCATTCAAATCACCACACATCAAAGAATAACACACAAAATCCTAACTTGCAAAGATACATGCACATCTGAACATATTTTACCCTGCATATTAGTTACCTGTCTCATTGCTCTGACAAAATACCAGAAAAAGGCAGCTTAAGGAAGTAGTTTATTTTGGCTCCTAGTTGAGGGATGGCCATAGCAGCACGTGCATGAGACAGTTGATCACACTGCCTCTATAGGCAGGAAGCAGAGAGTGATGAATATCAGTACTCAGGTCACCTACTTGTTTACATCAGTCAGTTTAGGTGGCTCTTCCTACCTCAGTTATCTAGAAAAGTCTCTTTAGTTTATTCAAGACTAATATCACACCCTGATAAATCCACTTAGCTACTTGAAAATAATCTCAATTTTGACCAGTTCACATTTAGGCCAGAAAGTATGCTTTCCTAATTAATTCTTCTTGAAAACGAATTTTTCAGACATGTTACAGACTTCTTACATTATGAGAAAGTCAAAAGAGTGAAGGGCATCTAAGTTTAATATGTACCATTAGTACTAGCAGTAACCTTAAGTTTTATTCTTCTAAATCAGAAGCAGAAAGATGTTACCTTTTAGGTAAGAGTTCAGCAATGTTAGGAAAAGCAATCTAACAACTCCTTGATAAAGGAAAATAAGCTAAGACATGGTATTGACTTTCTAATATACCAAAATAAGAAACTATATATAAAGAATGGTGTTACAGCTCAGCAGGTAAAGCTGCCTGGCACCAAGCACAATGACCTGAATTCAATTACCAGGACCCATATGGTCAAAGGAAAGAATTGACTTCCACTGCTGTCCCTAGCATGCACATGTCATACTTATACAAACGTATGTAAAATAAAGAAATATAATAATTATAAAACAAAAGAAACTAGGTGAATTTGCTTTTACCTCCTGGCTCCATGATTTTGTACACTGAAATTTACATGAAAATCATTACTACATTCAGAATTATTTCATATTACTTTCCTGAATGTACCTTCTTGACAGTGATACAACCACCCCAAGCACTCCACTGTCACTCAATGTACCTGTCCATTGACAGTGTCTCTAGCTATACAATCCATAAGATTCATTTGAGTTCAATCAGAACCTTCTTGAACATCTGTATTTGTCATTTTTATTACACTACACCTTTTCATTCCCCTTATTTATTTAGTCAAAGCAAAAAAGATTTTTGATCAATTATATCCTCCTTTTTTTCCTATTAAACCTATTCAAAAAATTTGTGTTTTTGTATATGCACAAGTGTTTGCATATGTGCTTGTATATGTGTGCATGCATGTGGATGCATGTATATGTACAAGCCAGCATCTTTCTCAATCACTTCCCTTCCCCTCCTTATTTTGGACAAAGGATATCTTACTCAATATGGAGCTCACCAATTTAGTAAATTGGATGGCCAACAATCCCCTCCGTATCCTCTGTCTCCATGTTCTCAGTTCTGGGATTATAGGCATGTACAACCATGGCTGGTTTTTTGTATGGGTGCTAGGAATCTGAACTCAGATCCTCAGGCCTGAACATAAGTACTTCACTGACTGAAACATCTTTCCAGTCCCTGGCTTCTTAGTAATTATTCTTCCCTTTGATTAATGTTCATGTCAATTGCCAAAAAATATATAAAAAGAAAGTTTTGTAATTCTCTTAAAATAAAATGATAAGAAGTAGCTACTATCATATGGATATTTACCATACAATTTTAGTTGTTTCCTAATAGTTTTCATGTAATAACATCCATAATTGTTGCCTATTCTGAAAAAACTCCCAAATTTCAGGAGGCAAATGGACTACAGTTAATTCAATAACAGAAGTCAAAATTTATAGGAAATTGAGCTATTACTATATGTCAAAATTTATAGGAAATTGAGGACTATATCAAAGTGCAAAAGGTAATATAATATATCCTTTTCTTAAATTTTCCCTCACAATTTTCTTCTCTCTATTGACACATTCCCTTTAGTCTACATATGAACTTTATGGTTCCCTTAATAGCCTGCACTTAATGTTATTTTTAATACTATTCCATGGATTAAAAAAAGTTTTTTTCTCTTGGTATTTTGTTTCATAATGACCAAATGAAACTCAACCTCTCACTTAAGTCTCTTATAAACATTAATAACATTCCTATTCTTCCTACAAAATCATGTTTATTGTAACAGGGCTGAAAGAACACAGAAAACTGAAGCATGTGGCATTTAATTCATTACACAAAAGGATCAAGTTCTGAATCAACACTTCTAGCCTCCTACACCAACACAACGATGCCTTTCCTTGGTGCCTATTTCCAGTGTGTTTAGACCTTCAAGATTATATATTTGTCTGAAAACAAGCATATATGTAGGAAAGTATTTCTTCATGGCTTTTATCTTTTCAGCTGTTTTTGGTTGACATATTAGAAGTCATATATAACATTCTCAATTTTTGTATCTTCTTATGCACCTTTCAAAGAGCAAATTCTTCTTGAAGTGGTGGATCCACCACTCCTCCACTCCACAGGCACAGTGCATTCTATAACAAGTTCTACCTATGAGTTTCAATTTCAGTTTAAAGATACATAAATATTCTGAACACAGCTCATGATTTTTACCATCTCAAAACTGTTTCCAAATTGGTTGCAATAGAAAGCTATCTGTAACATTAAGAATATTAACATATTTTGAATATCTCCATTGATTTTCTATGTTGTCCCTAAATCCAAGGGCCAGATATCATAATTTGAGGGTGAATGTAGAAACCTCTCCATGAGTCCTTCCCTTTTGTGTCTGAAATTCTTTCTTTAAAATGGATGGATAAAGGCACTATTCCTAGAAATAATTTAACTTCTCTTTTACTTCATGAATGTTGTTATCCCTGTTCTGAAGATAAGGAAGCACATGAACAAAGAAGTTAAGTAACTTCTCTAAACTTTTGGCAAGGGAGAGACTGAGGACTTTAACAAAGGAAGGCTAATGTGACAAGCTCAGCCCTTCCATTATATTGCTCCCTTCCAAGGCCTAAGACAGGAATGACTAAACACCTGACTTGGGAAGAAGACAACGTAAGTTAAAAGCTTATTCTTACCATTCACTGCATAGTCTTTGGACCAGATCTTTATCACTATGGACCTTAATTTTCTGTGTACACAAATAACACATTAGTCACTATTGAATATTTTACACAAATTGTTTCATTTAATTATTAAAATGATTTGTCAGCTGTTCATATCCTTGGGTTCTGCAACCAAGGGATCATATGGTCATGGATCAAAAATAATTCAAAAACAATGTTTATCTGATAAGCATGTACATTTTTAGTCATTATTAAGCAATCTAGTAAAACAAATATTTATATAGCATTTATATTGTATTAGATATTCAAAGGAATCTAAACATGATTTTAAATATTCAAGATGTGTGTAGGTTATACACAAACAGTAGGTCATTTTATGTAAGAAAATTTAGTGTCCACAGCTTGTGTTATTTGCAGAAGTCAAACCAACAACCTCAGGAACCAGCTTTGAGACTGAACATGGGCTTTATTCAGTATTATCCAAGTAAACTAAGGTTAACTATTTATCTATTGTTAAGCAGTAAGTAGGAAAGAGAGATATTCTATTTGACAAACTATTTACACAATCATTAAATTAAATAATAAGCAATGGAATCTACTTCATAGAACTGTGAGTTGTATTTCTGTCAGGATTAAATGGATGGGCCCTATCCAATCAATCAAAGATATGAACAGAATTAAATGGTGACCTCCCAGCAAGTGAGAGGGCCTCTCTCCTTCCTCTGACTCCAGCTGTAACACTGGTTCTTCCTAAGCCTGCTGGTTTTCAGACTGTAGCAATGTCATCTGATTGATTTTCCATGCTCAGGCCTCTATCTTTTGGCTCACCCATCTGTGGAACTTGGGACTAAACAGACTCCATAATCCTGTGATTCATTTTCTCTTGTAACCTCTTTCTATAAGTGTATGGATGGTAAGGGTTCTCTTCTCCCAAGTACTCTCATCAATACAACATGTGAAATATAACACATATGCACACAAACCCAGCCATGAATGCAGCTTAAACATTTCCTAGTGAAAACCAGGAGAAAATACAACACAGCATGGGGAGCATGCTCCTTTAAAAAAGCAAAAACAACAGGTCCAGAGAATGGGAATGATGTTTTTAATTTTTTCTTGAGACAGGGTTGGTTACTATATAGACTCTGGCTGTACTGGAACTCACTCTGCAGACCAGGCCAGCCTTGAACTCACAGAGAAACCCCTGCCTGTGCCTCTGGAGTTCTGGGTTTAAAGGTGTGACCCACCACAGCCAGTGAGGGGAATGACATTTTAAAAGCACTGGAATCTTAGAAAAAGAGAAGGACACAAATTGAAAACAAAATCCCCAGACTGTTCCTGAGAAGTAAATGGTAAAGAAAGCAACCACCATCAAGTGGATTGTCCTAGACAAGATGCGTAAAAGTTACTTTCCTGACCGGTAGGGAATCGTCATGATTCACTATGACAGAGGTGGCCCTCCACTTTGGGAGGTAAGAGGTCTCACTGTGCACTATCCAGCCAATCCAATTTCTGTCTTTGAACTTTAATCCAAGCTCTAAGGCACTCAAGAATAAAAATATTTCTCTACACAACAAGATGGGCACCTCAAGTTTTCAGATTAAACCCTTAGTTTTAACTGAGGGTGGACAATTCCTTTTCAGTTACATGGGTTACACTGCATGCTTGGAACCCTTCTCAGCACAGAGACATACTCCTTGCCAAGTTTTCCAAATATCTTTGTTTAGTTAAGGTTAGGGTTGGTGTGATGCCTTTAACAAGTACACATTAAAAGAAAAATAAGTGACATTTACTCAGTCTCGGGGGACCTATATTCCCCCTACCCTCTACGCTAAAAACCAAAGAAGCTACGACTTCTGGGAAAGAAAGGAAAAAATGATTTTTAAGGAAAATGAAAATAAAAGCAAATAAAAAAACCATGTCCAATTCCAATATATGGCATCTATTTTTATTTTTCTCAAGGAAAATTGTGTATCATTGCCAAAATTCTCCAAGTAACCACAACTGACAGACTTCTCAGTATCAGAGCAGGGAGAATCACAGTAATGCCTGCCTCTTCCTCTAGCAGATAAAGAGCCAAGCACTCTCCAAGGAGAAGCAATGTTGCTTTCCTTGACTTTTAATCTGCTTTTATGTCTCCTAAACTCAGCACTCTGTCTTATGTAATTTAAGGTTCACAGAACAAACCTCTTTTACCCAAAGCCTTAGAACAAATGCAATGGATTTTTATATTTCCTTCTGGTTACATTTACTAAAAACCTATTCTCGTTATGCAACCAAATATATGCTGGTGATGTGTACATTATAATTTTACAAAGGAATAAAGAGTACTGTCAATAAACAGAAAAAAATGAATCCTGCTTAGGGATGTCCAAACAAGCAGAGCAATGCAAACATAAGCCCTTTACCATACTTAGGATCTTCATTTGTACCTGATACACATGATCAATGGAAGTGGACATTAAAAACATTTTTAAATAAATAATTATCATATTTCATTAGTTTGTACCAAGAGATTTCATCAGTTTTATCATAAAATATAGTTAGACTGGTTTAATTATTTCTCACTATAAAAGTGGGCAAATCAGTATGGAAATGCTGCCCAGGCAGAAAGGGAACCCAGGAACTGAGACACTGCAGATAACCAGTCTAATTACCTTAACAGTCAGTCACCTTTGTGCCGGAAAAAAACGCAACTGACAAGAGTGTTCTGATTAAACATCCCTACCAGGCCATGGACTTCCTGTGTGTCTTCTGATGTCTATCCAAGCTGCTTCTGTGGAGTTACTAGCACCTCTCCATCTTTTCTAGTGATAGGAATGAAACATCAGCGGTAACTAGAGTAACGTCAGTGTCAAAAAAAAGAAAGAAAGAAAGAAAGAAAGAAAGAAAGAAAGAAAGAAAGAAAGAAAGAAAGAAAGAAAGAAAGATTTTAAGTCCCTAGTTCGAGACTCACTGGAAATAAATGTACTTGGGAAGAAAATGATTCCCCCGTGTTCTTCAGATTCTGCCTCAAAAGCTTGCTTGTCAGGTCTATTTAATACAAAAGAAGTTTTGTTGGGTACTTCCTCAATATATGCCAAGACTTTTTTTAAAATTAAGATTAACACACTGCCTTTCATTCATCCACTCTTACATTACAGATCTCCCTGCCTATTCTCTGTTAGCTTCCCACTGCAGTGGTAAACATAATGGTTATAAGCAATAAGGGGAGGAAAGTGTTTATCTGGCTTAGAGGATATAGGCCACCATCAAGGGAATTAAAGCAGGAAACTAGAGGCAGGAACTGACGCAGAGAACACAGTGGGACTCTCCTTACTGGCTTGCTCTCCCAGTCTCTCTATCTAATCCAGGATCACCTATCCAGGGTTGGTACTGCCTACAGTGGGCTGGGCTCTTCACATCAATTATTAATCAAGAAAATGCTCCAAAGACATGCCCAGAATGCAATCTGAAGGAGGCAATTCTTCAATGGAAGTTCTCTCTTCCATGATAACGCTACTTTATGTCAAGCTGACAAAAACTAACCAGTGTAACTATTAAATCAAGCCAAAGATTTTCAACTTCTTTTTTATGACTATCATCTCATCATATGCTACCTCCTAACAATAATCTGCAGCTGATTCTTAAGGCTTCTTATTTTCTTCAACTTCCTCATATAAGCAGGGTTAATATCGGAACTCACAGACGTATAGCCAACTTAAAAATTGTTGAATGAGTTCTGTAGAATCCCCTCACATGTTATTTCCCTGACTTTTCTACCACTCCTCTACTGTTTTGCAGGCATACTTTCCGTTTTTGTTACAGATCATAGCAGGAGCCTTCCGGAGTTCTTCTCAAATACTCAAAAGAGGGTGGCTGCTAAAACTGCTCTCCAACTGGACTTCGTTAGCGTGGGTCTCTATTTTAGACTAGAGCATAGCATAAAAGTAAAAGCACAATTTGATTCCTACCCAAAGACTGTGGATATCAAACCCAAACAAAAGAATCTCACAGTGACTTCAGCATACACCTAAGGGTAAGGCAGAGGTAACAGCACATAGTTTTGTTGATGGTTCAGAGAATCTATGTTTACTTGCATTTCTACTGGGCAGAAGATAATAGAGCTAAAACTAAACACAACAGCAAAGAGGCAAACCATAACAGAGCGTCCAAACTGTGAGATTTTGTAACTAGAAATATTGTTACCTCTTTTTTTATATTATGGTAAATTCGTTAGCAGCAATATAATCATATAATTATATATTTTATTGATTTAAAATATGTAATTGCTTCCTTTTAAAATAATATTAGAGTCAATACTGCTGACGATATAAAAACTGCATCTGACTTAGGTGCTTTCTCTGAATTGGAAGCAAGGAGACAAATCCACCAGCAGATGCCTTCATTTATATTTTTGCTAACCAGCAAGCTTGCTTTCTTATCTAAGTTCTGTGCAAATCTTTTTGTTTTCTCACAATAAACTACACGTGTGAAATTCCATCAGCATTATTACCAATATTTATTTTTGATGGCCACAGCTTTTCTAAACTTTGTGTAGCCATATGCTTAATGTTACATTATCCATCCAGAATTCCCTTTCTAAAACATTAAAAATGAAAGTATAAGAAAAAAGTATAATTTTCAGAATGCAAATATATTTTTAAGAAAGGACACCAAAATGGACATTTGATTTTGGATAAAATGTACTGCATAAAAACGTGTAGTGCATATTAGGAAATCATTAGAGTCCTTGACGTTAGCACTGGGATGCTATCAAGTTTCCAGACACATCAATTAAGTAATATCAAATATAAATGATGGCTAGTCAATCATACAGAGCATAATTACATGGCTCAAGAGCTACCCAAGGTGGACTTTAATTCCTGCATAACAATACTGGATAATAGTATTCTTATTGATAGTGTCTTACTTGCTAAAATTTCTCGATTACTTAACCATATAATCATGTGAAGATTATGGCAGACCACAATAATGCCTGAAAAGTCCAAGTCTCTTCTCTCACCTACACACAAGTTTGGTATGGTTAACAGGAAACTTTGTTTATCTCATTAGTAAAAAGTGAAAATACCTAAGTAAAAATTGCATTAGGGAAATACACATGGAATTAGGGTCAGGGTCCTGCTGTCTAGTAGGAAACCCACTCTGGTTTGACATTCTCCTTCTACTTCCTTAAACTTTTAAATTCAGGGATAAGTGATAAACAGCATAAATCACACACATCCACAACTCATTTCTTCACTCTGTGTGCTGGTGTTTGTGGGAATATGAGAGTGAACTTGTGTCTCACAGAATACCTACTTTAGACCAGCATCCAGTCAGAAACACACACTGAAAAACATTCCAATTCTCATCCAGTTTCTCAAGAAAGCATCCAGTAGAGTGAAAAAAATGAATCCCCTTTCTGTGTTGATCACTTTAAACATTTTTAAAAGGTGCTTTAAAAATCTTTCTACCCTTCCTTTCTCTCCTACCATCCCACTACAGCCTACCTATCCCTGACAGCTCTGCTATAGTTATCTATCTTCCTTTCTGCATCCACACTTCACCTTCTTATCTTGACACAAGTGTCAAATTTTAACTCCCATGATCATGATACAATTGTTTCCTATTCCGCTTAGTCCACATACAAAGTCCTGTCATGAAGAGTTCTTAGAGGAAAGGGAAGAGGCACAGGAAAAAGATTCAACTATATGGTGGAATCAATATAGGAAAGGAAAAAGGCACAGGCACGAGTATTCAGTTATATGGTGGAATTAAGTAGAGCCATGAATATGTACACGTACTTATCTTTGTTACAACCACATGCAGGAAAAACTCAAGTTTTGCAAACTAATGGCCAGATCCCTCTCAATATCACTCAAGTGCTTATCTATGGTCTATCTAATTTTTCAATTAACTGCCAGTCAAAATAATCAACTTCCAACAAACAGTGTAGACAGTCATGGGGATCCATGGTCTTCTGTTCTCTTCACACACAGGTCATATTTATCCCTCAGATCCAGAACTCTGAAAAATTAATCAATCAGTATCTCCACTTTCTTAGAGTTGGCCATAAGCCTATGCTTATTTGTAGGCATACTTTTTATCTAATGTCAACAGAAAATCATTGTTGTCCTTCAATTTTTACCTTTTCAAATAATAGCTTGTTAATATAAAATGTATTTTTTCTCATCCTCAACTTCTAGGGTCTAAGTCATCCAAAGAGCCAACTTTAACTATAATCAAAAAGAGTGACTGAAACCCATGAAGTTTTAAATAAACTTGACCTTTTCCACATGGTGTTCCATTGTCTTAAAATTCCTCCTCCCTTATAGACTGTGTGATGCCTCTTGGTAGAGTCCATGATAGATACCCGAGAAACAAGAATGTAAATTGTTACTTTCACACTCAAGAACTTTCCAGTATAGTTAAGATAAAACAACAAACAATTAAGTTACAGTCCAGATGAAGACAATACATTTCTATTTAATTGGCTTCAATTATAGGTGTATACATTCTTATTGCTAATATTAAGACTATGTCACATACAATAAATACAAGTCACAAAAAATTGATTAAGTTGAGGAGTGGCCAAATTACATAAAAAGAACAAGAAAGTAATAAGGGAAGAGAAAGTAGGAAATTTAAGAACAAGCATACTAGACAAAAGGAACTGCATTAGTTCATGGTATTTGGGTAGCAGAGTCAGGGAGGCTACTCTTGATAAAAATAAAGATGAACTGAGCTAGAAGTCACAGCTTCCTATGAGCCACTGGGCACTGAAAGCCGTGGTTTACATGATTTAGTTCAACTAATACACAGAACCAAACTTTGAGGGAAATCAAATATATTATGACCTTCTCAGCAGTAACTGGAAAATCTAGGTCTGAAACCCAAGAATATTCCAAAATGCATCCTATCTCTATTCAATTTAATGTGAAATCCAAGCCAGGTGTGCTGGATACTTTCATGCTAACAACAATTTGTTTCAACAAATCAGAGGTTATCTAGAAGGAGGGATATCACTTGAGAAAATGCCTCCATAAGATTCAGATGTAGGGCATTTTCTTAATTAGTGATATGAGAGAGCCCAACTTATTGTGGGTGGGGCCATTCCTGGGCTGGGAGTCCTAGGTTCAATAAGAAAGCAATCTGAGCAATACATGGGGAGCAAGTCAGTAAGCAGTACCCCTTCATGGCCTCTGCATCAGCAACTGCCTCTGGGTTCCTGGCCTGTTTGAGGTCTTATCCTGACTTTCTTTGATATGGAGTGTAAGCCAAATAAACCCTTTCCTCCCCAACTTGTTATTTGGTCATGCTGTTTTGTCACAGCAATAGAAACCCAAACACTGGGAGTATGCCTGGGTTTAGCAACAACAATAGCAGCAACAATTATAATTTGCAAAAAGATAAAAGTCTGAAAGAAATTCATATAATTCTAAGGTTTTTCTCATGGTAATGTACAAATTAATTTCATGGTCAGCTATGTATACATGGTATATAAGATGAGTTCGCCTTAGAAATAATTTAATAAAACATCTTAATTTTTACATAACTGAATATTGAAGGCAAGTACCTGATTTATATGCTGTCTGTGAGGAAAAAATTTGAGAACAAGTAAAACATAAAAGTTTTGTCCCCAAAAGACTTTCTAAATCTGTGGGTACTGGCCTCTAGCAATCAATTTCTTAGGAGTTGAAGATCATGAGGTAAATACCACTTAATCCTATCACTAAGCACCCTCCTGCCAAGGACTTGTGTTGTTTTTGGTCAACAGGGTCTCCAGTACCAAGGAGAATTCTGGGTGTTGTAACTAGCACAGTGCATATATTTTTTGCAAATTGTTTACTCAAATAACATTGGTTTTAATGAAGGAATGAGTAGGTATATATGTACAAGCATGTTTGTGATATGAGTATAAATACATAATAAGTGCATAGGCCATATTTGCTGTCTTACTAAATTCATTTTCATTTGCCATTTGAATCACATCATTTTCCCCTGAAACTTTCAAGTGGCATTATAAATGTCTATGTCACAATGTTGTTGGTTTCAAAGGCCTTCAGAAGGAATAAAGGGTTTAGTGTGTATCACAGAAGTCTATTTATAAGGTACCCTTTAGTTAGAATCACTATGAAAAGTTTTCAGGTTTATTAAGAAGTAATTCAACATACTTTATTAAAGTGTTAATATGAATGCTACATCTTTATCTTAGATTTTAGGAATGGGGAAAACACAAGCAATGTTTCATTTCTAAAACCAAGTTCCTATGAAGCAGAGCAGAAGGACTACTTATTACAGAATTTCCCAGCCAAATTCCCAAAGGGCCCCCAACAGGCTTTCTCAATTTGTGGGCACTGTCCTCTAACAATCTATTTCTTTCCAGACTCTCCTTGGAAACCAAAGATTTATGTCATTCTCTTCATATTTGAAAAGGAAATTGGTACTGGTTAAAGAAAAAATAAAAATTGAAAGCTTATTTTCATCAAAGAATCCATGCTGTCTGGACAAATAAGTCATTAATATGCCCTGGGCTGGAGGCTCCACCAGTGACTCTGTCTCTGTGGGACTGCTGTCACAGTTCGGACAGACAGAAATCCAGTTCACATAAGGTATTTGTGAAGATGAGTTGTGCTTGGACATGTGCTTAAAAAGGAAAATACTGTCAGATAGTAACTGGGGAATCAGATCCTCCTCTTTCCAAATAATTTATAAATCTACAGCTCAAGTTCTAGAGTTAAGGAAAAGTCAAACAGACTGAAAACAGTTCTCTAAAATGTGAATATTCACTTAGCAACCTGAAATGGTTTCTGTTCTGTGAATTCATTCAAACAAGCAGGTATTGCAGCATTTCATCGATAGCTTATCAAACAGAACAAGACTGAATAAAAAGGCTTTCCTAGGGGAACTCTCTGGTCATTGTTCTATAAAAACATAAGAGTATATTGCTATATGCTCATCTTCACAGGAAGTTACCCAGCTTAATAAGCACAGACCTGCAAGTTAATATTAAAATTCACTTTGATTCCAGTAGCAACCAAGCTGATCCAACTAGGAGCTATCCCATAAAACCCTTATTGTCATATTCGTCATCAGCACTCTCTCAATAGAGACTACTGCCAGCACCAAGAAGCCAGCCCTCAGTTCGCCTCAGGTAATATGCTGCACAGATGGCCAGCCCAATTACAATACAGTAGTGAGGTGGCCCTATTTATCTTATCAGAATGACACTCTGCTAATTTTTCAATTCTCCTTATTGATGCCCTCTTTCATGTATAGGTCTATTAGATTCTACTTCCTCTACTGTCCTGCCAGGACTTGGTGCTTGCCAACTACAATAAGTTGTTTTGACAACTTGTCTAGCTATACAATACTCTGTTTCTTTCCCTCTGCAGACTTTCTGGCTTCAAATGAGTACCTTCAAATATATCAGACTATCCAATCAAACTATACAACAAGGGGAAAAGCATTCTAAACACTGTCCTGCACAAACCATAATCTTGCATGTGCCCATAGTTTTCTCTGTTCCTCTTTACCTTCATAGATAAATCCTATTTGCTATCTTGTCTTCTCCTATGTTAATACGGAATGACTGCCGTGACCACCCCCATCCAGCTACGCCATTCACTGCCAGCACCTCTGCTCTCCTCGTGTGCTGCAAGAAGAACTGATTAGCACTTTGCATAATTAACCTGATTAGCACTGTGCATAATCAAACTGATTAGCACTTTGCATAATTAAAAAGAAATAATAATAATAACAATAATAAGCATAACCACTAAGTAATATCAAAAGCTGTTAGTCCCTCATCCCTTTGGTTAACTCCAAGATGAGTTCAATGCAGCGCATCTTGCACCTCCACATTGAAATATTTTATGTAACTCAAAAGTCAAGAAAGCAAATTCAAATTCTTTCAGTCCACAGGCCCATTACAGTTTTTATACACACTCTCAGTTACCAAAATGTTCAGGTTTTTTCACATATATGTCTCCCTCTATTCAATCTTTGATATGCTATGCATACTACAGTAGAAAAATGAGAATATAACACCAAATCAATGGAAAACGCTTAGAATAAAATTAGAATCCAAGATTTATGTTGCTTCTGTTCCAATGAAAAAGAACTAGACAACTTATCAGGGAAACACAGTATGGCCATTTACTTTGTGTGATCCCAGCAAAGCGACTCAGTGTTTATGACCTCACGCCCTTCATACTGATAATGGAAACGGTAACACTAATTATGATATCTCAAGGGTTGCCATAAAAATCAAGTAAGAGTTTAACAAATATGTTGTAAAATATGACTGTATGCTAGCAGACATAAATGAGGCATGCTATTGGAGGTCCCTAAGCCTCTCACCCCCAAACATGACTTCACAACATAGACAGGATCACAGATTGAGTAATAATACAATTTTATATTTATAATGTCTTCGAATCCAAAAGTTATAAAGTCTTTTTGCTTAATTTTTCTTATTTCTCAGTCGATGACTGAATATGATTATAAATATGACTTAGAGTTAGAACTTTACTTTAGTAATTATTGTATCCATCACGGCTCTCATTTGTGTTTCCACAGAGGTTAAAGTCAAGCTGTTCCTAGAAATTCACAAGAGAATAGAAGAAAATCTAGTATTTTTCTACTAATTTGGGAATTTGAGGTGGAGAACTTTGCGAGCCTACTTTTCTATACCCCATCATAGCCAACCATCTGTTCCTTGCCAGCTCTTACTTCAACTCCCCTTCCCTCTAAGAAACCATCTCTGAGACCCCCATAGGAGGGCAGAACTTCTGCCTCATTTTTCCATATTGTGTCTGTAACTTTTCAAACCTCTGTGTACTAAAAGGGTATATATATAGCTCCTTTTGTGGACTCTGAACTCCCAGAGCCGCTGGTAAACCTGTTCTTGCCCCACAAACATTGCATGAGACACATGTGATGGGCACTCCACATTTTTGTCATGGCTGACTTGAGGAGGCTGAATAGCAATACAGTGTTTTTAGTAAGCTTTTACTACAATAAGTGCTACAAACAAGCATGGTAACTGGTTCACTACCTTAATCCTGGAGATTACAAAGGTATTTGACATACCCATAACCATATATCTGATCAAAAAAGGAATCAGTCACATGTAGTCACTCAAAGCAAGATGGAAGTGTCTAAAAGAAGCTAGGGATTGCATTACAAACTGAACAAAGCACTGACCATGACAAACTGCAAGCTCCTCTCAAGAAACTTACAGTTTACATATCTTTTAAGGATTTTTTTTTAGAGTCTGGAATGGAGTCAGAACCCTTCCTCCTCAAAGGTAAACTAAAAGTAACCAGGATGACCCAATGCAAGGAATCTGTCAAGAGACCACGGGCATTTACCAACCTAAAGAACAGCTTCTTCTTGGGATAATCATTCATTTTACATTTCATTTAATTCAAGAAGGAAAATGCTGCTGTGGAGATTATTCAAGTCCAAATGTTCCTGGTGAAGGTGCTTCCAGTAATTCTGGGAAAGAAGCCAATCCTCTAGTTTTATATGTAAATATTTTAAAAACAAGCACATATATATAAGTACAAAGGAAAGGTCAAGAAGACGTAAGTCTTTAAAAATCTATTTTAATAGTTTTTTTCTATAACTGTCCACAGAAGTTTGGGCTTTTTTGTAGTGTTACATTTTCTTTTACACAATACACCTGCTTTTTTCCCCTAAACTAAATATTTCTTCCATCTAATGACTCTCTTTATTAGACAGCATCTAATTTGCATACATTTACATACAATTTAACTGCTAGCTTGTGAGAACAAAGAAATGGCTCTGTATTGTACTGAAGGACAATAGTCAGTAAAGGAAGGTATAAAACCCAACCAGGTCTATAACTGTGTAAGTCTTTGTCTCAGTCACACCAACATCTCTTTCTCTTTTAACATGCTACTGAAAGGGGTAAAAATTATTTCATCAAACAATGAAAGAAACTACTCTGTTTGAGTGTCTGCACCCACCCACATCATGGTTACCACAATTCAGGTCCAAGTTCCCTGATTCTCCCATAACTTCCTTTACTAGATTTGATAACTCAACCCCTTTATTTTGCTTGGTGTCCCATCTCTAAAACAACCTCGGATCCTTTGATAAATTTTTCATTCCAATACTAATCTGGGCTGCCATTCGCCTCACTTCTGAACAGACCAGGTCTTAGAATGCTGGATGCTGTTCTTTAGTGAACAAAGCATACTCTCACCAATACTAGGTTAATAGATTTTCCTTGAGACTTCAGAACTTTTTGTAATAAACCACTCTTCAAAATAAATGCTTTTCCAGGTCCGCTGGGGAGTTGATGGGATGAAGACTTGAACATAAAGAGGACGGCCACGCAAGACAAGTTAGACATAAAGAGCACTTGAGCCAACTGTTCACCACTCAGCTCAGGTGGCCCTTTGTGAGTCTCCAAGCCTGCAGGGCTCTTGGGTAATGAAAAAGAGAAATAAACCTGAAAACCAGAGAC
Source organism: Ondatra zibethicus (assembly GCA_004026605.1). NCBI lineage: Eukaryota > Metazoa > Chordata > Mammalia > Rodentia > Cricetidae > Ondatra > Ondatra zibethicus. Next base: position 16,957 of record PVIU01021498.1, read on the forward strand.
CCTTGACTGTCTAGGAAGTAAATACACACACACACACACACACACACACATACAGTGACATGGTGACTCACTGTGCCTCTTAGTAACTCCCATCCTTAATGCACAGAGAGAGAGATTATAGAAAGCAATCTCAGAGAGTTTGTTCAGTGTTTTGTAAATATTAAGTATTGAAAACACACAAAATAAGTAATAAAGCTGTAGTCACAACCAATTGAAAATAAACATGAGGGGAATTCAAGTTTCTTAAATGCCATTTGAAAAATAAGGAATAAAAATGCTTCAAAATTACAATAAGTAATATAAATGTTAGGGAGGACATGCAGACAACTGAAAGCTATAAAACTACATTGGAACCAGCAACACAGGCACAATGGAAACAACAGCACCGATGACTGAGGGCTCAAACAGCCTGAGACTTATTTCCTTAGAAGTAGATTTAATATCATTGGCCTGTGTTTTTGCATCTGATAATGCACATTTACAATTTTAATGACCAAAAGAGGTGTGAACTTGTCAGTGATAAGTGAGGAAATTGTACCACTCTGTAGGGCTGCAGAATGCCCACATGATTTGGAGCCTTCGACAGCCAAACAGATTGCACAGGCGCTACACGCGATCTTGAGGCATGTCTGATTTTCCACCTGGTGGGAAGCCTGAGTTAGAGACAGTATCAGTGCTGGAGTGCTGGCAGAAACCAACTCTGCCAACGCTTTACCCCATGAGCAACTATGAATATTGATTAAAATAGAGCACACAAAAGAAAGTATTAGGCACAGTCCTTACAAATAAACACCAAAATAACACCTCTAAGCATTGACTAGATTCCAGACACTCTAGTAAATAATTAGAAAGTCACAGGCCTTCTGAAAATCACGACTTATTTCTAAAAACAGTTTTAAGTTCTAGAGAACTGATCTCCTACCCCCAAATCCCTTGTTCCATGAGAAATGAGCCCATCACTTCATGGTGCTGCAGCGTCTGTCCTTTCAGAGACTTTCAGTACGTTTTTACATGACATTTCTGATTCTCGGGCTCATTAAACCTTCTCGTTAATGGAGATTTCAGGCAGTACTTGCTTTGTGTCATAGAGAAGTATCTGCCGATAACCAGCATCAGACTGCTTTTTTTACACTCTAACATATTAAATTTACCGTGTTTGTTTTAAAAGCACCTCTTATTACTATCTCAGCCAACATCACCTGTGCTAGAGGTGGTTAAGATCCACCTCCCCAATGCGTGTTACCACGGTGACAAAGTAGTGACCTAATTTACACACACCTGCTGGGTTAATTGGGCCAAAATGAAAGATGATATATATGCTCAAAATCCAAAACTGATTTTTCCCTCAAAATTAAATATTTGATTTTTTTAAATTAGCAGTTTCTAAAGCTAAGAACATGCTCCAGGTGTGCATTTGCTAGTTAATATACCCTGAATGTTTCATGACACTTGAGCAGCAAAACATATTGAGTGATGAATACAAATCTTTTACGTATTTCCTGCATGCAATGATTAGTATGAGTAAGTAGTCTCAATCACTGAATCTGTGGGTATGCTTGAAGGATCAGTTTACTGACTCCAAGCAAACAGGGACATTCAGTCATGCCAAGTTAGCACTCAGTCAGGACTGACTGCCTGTAAAACACAAGCTCACTTTGAGGAAAGCTGTACTTTATGGCCTTTAGCAGCATGTATCAAGTCTTGAACCAAAAATGTCCACTTTGCTTGACCTCTCCTGTCACTCTCTTCTCTCCTTTCTTAAACCACTGAGAGCTTTCTTTGGGTCATAGAGTTTTCTGCCCCCAACCGACAGTGATATGAGCAGACAGCTCCTTTTAATGAATGCTGGTACAGATCAGCCATAGATGTGTGCATGCACACAAATGGCCTTGCTAAACACATCAAAAGGCTAAAAAGATCACAACCTTCCATTCATTTATCAGGGATGTCCATTAAAGTGTCTTCACAAAGATACTCCTCTACTTTCAATATAGAAAAATTGGAAGCAACTTGCACGTGCACAAGTAAGAGACTATTGAGATGGCATAGCATACATTTATGGACTGCATAAATATTCAGGGAAAATTATTTATTAACAAAAAGATATTTTCATATCACATGGCTAGCTAACAAAAATTGAAAACTATAACTATACATTGTGAGCATAGCCCATGGTTTTAAAAATAAACACCAAAATATTAATAACTTTTTTGATAGTAAATATATCAAACATGACTTTGTATCTTTATTCTTATATTTTGAATTTCTCAAATAGTTTTATATTTAGGTGAGTTATTAGAATAGAAAAAGTCTATATGATTATATATGATTTAAAGATATTAAAAATAGAGCTGGAGAGGTGGATCAGCAGTTAAGAGCAGTGGGTGGTCTCCTAGAAGACCCAGGATTGATTCCCAGGACCACATGGCAGCTCACAGCTGTCTATAATTCTAACTGTCCAAGTCTTGGGGGATCCAATATCCTCTTCTGGTCTTTGGAAGCAATGGGGATGTATGTGGCACACAAATATACATGCAGGCAAAACACTCATGCGCAAAAATAATAATGAAAAATTTTAAGTTGAAAGTAGAAGAAAAATTAGTGACATTCTTGATTGCCCCAGCCATATTTAACCTTCTCTAACACCAAATACATGTTTAACACAATAAGGTTCTTTGGTTGAGAAATATTCAACGTCTGTCACTGTTTTTTTTTTTTTTAAAAATAAAACATTATAAAGAAGCAAGCTATCAGAATCCTTAGCCTAATCTCCTTTGAAAACTAAATAAAATTACATGAAAAATTGCCTTTTAATAATGATGACTACATGGAGCCAACTTTTCAAGACACAAAGTTATCACGTGGTTATTGCATCTTGCTCAAATTACAACATTCACATTTTTATTCACTTGTTCAGTTACAGGGTTTTACTTATGAATGCTTTTCTTAAGTAAGTAAAATTAACATTATCATATTAACTGTATTTGCTGTTGAAAGTATCTCACTAGGGGTTTGATTTACTCTATGATGCTTTTGCTGATTTGATCATTGCTTAGACAATCAAAATATAATAATTTATTCTTATAAATGAAAGAATTTCTTGGGACTTCCTATGTCACAAACTGTAGACATCAGTGATGGATTCAAAAACTATATGTCAATTCTGACATTTCCAGTTTTCTTTTCTTTTGTCTCTGTGCTAATCTCTGCCATCCTAAGAAGTCTATGGAACAAAAGGGGCTTCCTTCATTTCAAGTGAAAAAATAAAACTGCTATTTCCACTCAAAAACAAGGGTAAGTGCATTTGTGAAAACATACATATTGAAAATTTTAGTTAAATCAAAGATATAAAAATTAAAAAAGACTGAACCACAAATGTGCAAAAGAAAATATGAGTAATTTCTCCACATACAAGATGTTCTAACATAAGGTAAATGACTGGTAAGTACAGCTACACAAATATATTAAGGGATAAAAAAATTAATAACTAAAAATTTGAATACAAAACTTCACTTTTTTTCTAAGTACCTTAAAAAAATGAGATTGTAATTTAATTACAACATTTCTTCCCTCACTTTCTCCCCTCCAGCACCCCATATATACCTAACTCATAGTCCCTCCTTGCACATTTTCAAATCATGGACTCTCTTTTCATTGTTAGTACATGCACATATACATATATATATTCCTAAATATAGCTTGTTGATTCTTTATAATGCCACTTGTATGTGTATCTTCAGGTCTGATGGCTTGGCACTGAACAACCAATTTTGGTATGCTCTTCCCAAAGGAAGACCACCTCTCTAGCTCCCAGCTTATTAAGTCACCATTAAAACTTAACTTTTATACAAAGAAGCTAAACAAATTGGTAAAAGGTTTCTGGAAAAAAATAAAAAATGAAAAATAAAATGAAAACTCAATGAAAAGAACAAAGTATTTAATATTCAGAACACAGAAAAAGAAATGTAAATATGCAATAAACTTTTAAAAATATCATGTAATCTACCTGATATAAATTGCAAAAAAAATGATAAAATATAATTTTCATTCTTCCAATAAGATAAATAAATAACTGCTAATATCTACTACTGAGGAGATTGTAGGAAATCAAGAATATTCTCTTAACAGGTCTCCCCCAACCCCTGGAGTGCCAGGTTTTTATTTATTTGTTTACTTCTTTATTTGTAATGGGATCTCACCATGTTACTCTGGATAACTTGTAAAACAATATACACAGACATGCACACCACACCACACACACACACACACACACACATCCCAGTCAGGCTAGAATCCACAGAGATCTGCCTGCCTCTCCCTCTCTGGAGAAGCCAGGAATTAAAGGAATATACAACCACAACTTGCCTTAAATCACTACCTTTGAAATTAAACTTTGAAGAAACAAATTACAAATATTTGAACATTGATTCCATTTCTTCAACACTGATTTCATTTCTATATTAAAGTTCAGTAAGTATATTTTGCTGGATTTGCTAGATTCTTGGATGAACAGGGTAAGTAGATAAAGCCATTATTTTCTTTGCATTTCTTTATGAATCACCCAACCTTTTGAAACATGTGTACACATTAGAAAATAGAAAGAGTAAGCAAATTGTTTAGTGCCACAGCAAAACTGAAAGAATACTGTGCTCAGAAAGTAAAACATTGTTGAACTTCCCAACCACAGTTGTTTACAGCAAAACACTCAGCTTGCTGTGGTTGTTCCCTCTTCTACAGAACAACTGAATCAGCAGATAACATACCCAGTACCTTACCTAAAAGCTCCCCAGTTTATGCTCTTTATAAGCCTATAATCTGATAGGGAACAGTAGAAAAATATTCTGGAAACTTAAATATCGATTTTGAGTATCTATATCTACTAAAATGAACAAGTATTATTTAGTGTTTTGTATGCAGACTATAACCATGTTTATGTAAGAAAAACAAATAATGTAGCTGTTGAAAAATGTGGCAAACTGAATACACTAAATATTATTTTAAATGCTATATCACTGCCTGCATGAGCAGTATTTCTAGGTCTAAGTTTGGCTCTGCCAAGGTGATAAAACTTGCCAAAGGAGATTGATCTAAAGAGTGTTTATTGTACTCCTTATTGACTGCCAACCCATGGACACAACTCAGGTTTATTTCTTAACGTATCCCCATAAATGTTCTCACATACACAACACAAGGAGACAAATGTCAAAATTAGTTTTTAAGTCATGTATGCATTTTCACAAGCACTCATATAAAAGCCATAGTCTACAATAGAACAAAACATGTTTTTCCAACTTCTAAGAAACACTCTCTATCTTGCTTTTAAATTATGATACACAGGTTTTCAGTACAATAATGGCTTTCATCACAGTGACTTAACATTCTGGACATATGGACAGATTTTTATAAAGGCTCTTATCTCAGGTATGAGTTGGATGATAATTTTTAGGGCCAACTAAATTATGTAATGGAAATTATGTATTGTAATATTTTTGGAAAACCAAGTACTCCATTACTGCTTTTTAGATTCTGTTACTGAGACAGGAATAGAGTTATGTGAGTTTCCTTAGTCATTTAGTAGGTTTGAGGGCTTGATCAATAACAATGCTGATATTAATCAGGGGACAGTTTATTTTGCAAACTGAGATATTTGGAGCCTCTTCAAGACTGCACTAAATGAGTTTTAGTTTCGCTGGTTTAAAAAAAAAATCCTGATACTTAAAATTTTAATCAATTGTGAACTGAGTTTTTAATCTGTTTTTGTAATTCTTACAGCAGACTGACTTCTTCCTCCTGCATTGCCCCAGAAGTATTACACATTTCATGCTGTGCCACTAAGCAATGAAAAACTAACAATGAGGTGAACACAATTGGTGTAGGAGGTTCTTCTGTATTTGTGTTGCTTTCATTGGTGAATAAAGAAAACTGCCTTGGCCTTTTGATAGGGCAGAAATCAGGTAGGCGGAGTAGACAGAATGGAATGCTGGGAAGCTACCCAAGACTGACATTGGTTAGAAACTTTCCTGGTAAGCCACGACCTCGTGGTGCTATACAGATTATTAAAATTAGGTTAAATAAAGATGTGAGAGTTAGCCAATAAGAGGCTAAAACTAATGGGCCAGGCAGTAATTTAATTAATACAATTTCCGTGTGGTTATTTCGGGTGTAAGCTAGCAGGGTGGCCGGGAAGAAGACAGGCACCCTCCTCCTTACTACAGATTAGCTGCCCAACATGGTTGATTGACTCCATGTAAAATCTGAGAAAGCTTCAAAAGGAATACAGAGTTTAACACAGCTTCTTGCTGTTTCCTGGCAGCTTGCCACAGCTGCTTTAAGAGAGATTTTCCTGAATCAGCTGTAGCCAAAAAAAAAAAAAAAGCCGCCCCATTTTAAAATGAGGCTTCCTGGGCTCTGTTGCCAGTGCAAAGTCTGGCTATGGAGCATTTGTGGCCCCAGATATTTGTGTGCCCACTCGGGGTTGGTAACAAAGTAACTGAAACCATGCCTGTAGTTTGGCACAAGCCTGGGTAGGCAACGTTTACTAGGAGTGCACAAGCAGGAGAGAGAGCATGGCGGATTTATGCCGCCATGCAGAGAGATGTTTCTGGGCTGCGCAGTGCTCTGCCTGGCAGATTTGGCTGTAACTCAGATAAAAAGCTCATTCTCAGAGTTAAAATGCTGAGCGCAGCTCCTACCTGGTTGCCCCAGAGCTAGCAAAAATGGTATGTCCACAATTTTGAAATTGGAGAGAGGTGGAGCCAATATCCAGAGCAGCTGCAACCAAGCTGTTTAACATCTTAAAAGCTCTTCAAGACAGTAGAAAATTAAGGACAATGCAATAGGACATATTCAGACATAAAAGACCTCTAAGTGCATCATATTGTTAGATAAAGCACAAAGGCTTGGAAGAGAAAAGGAAAAAAGTATATAAAGTCATAATATAAAGTTAATGCTTTAAAAAAACGGTAAAGTCTTTAAAGAGACAGACAGTACAAATATTGATAGATTAAAAAAATAAAAAAATAAGCCACGTAAAAATGGAAAATTCACAGAGAATCAGGATTATGTATTTTATTGTGTCTTATTTAAATTTTTTGACTGTGAAGGAGCTAATTGCAGAGAGATATTTCATTGTATGTGCTGCTAAGCCAAACCAGCATGTATATTATAAAGGTATTATGACTTCAGAATTTGGGTCTAAGGATATGATGCTTTGGAAAAGAGGTTCTTCTTTTGTTTTCACAGAGGATGAGACCCTGTGGATTCCTTCTAGACCAATATGGTATGACAGACCATGCCTTCCTGAAAGGTCACAGTGAACAACTTCAAAAAATTACTTCACTCAACTGCCAACTGAGATGAACCTGGAACACAGGATACACCATGAAAGACCTGATTAATAGCACCCCCATAGAGCAGGAAGAAGTTTGGAGAGAAAAAACTATGCCCATATTTCCAAATATTGTTTATAAATGTTCTTTTATATTTAAAGGGGGATATGATATAGATATGAATAATTTAGGTTTAAATTTTGCTTTACTGATATAAATTTAAGGTCAATTTTTTTATATGTATATTTATGCTCTTGATTAAGGTATTGTAATTGTGTAGTTCATTTTAAAATTTAATGTGTAATTAGGAAATATAGGTTGTTAATGGAGAATCATCGATGATAGTCAAGCTTGTAGTAATGTTAGATTTTCTAGATATATAGAGGTATATTTCAGTTAGATAGACATTCTTCATATCTCTCAAAGACTACAGAAAATGACATTTTAAATGTTTTAATAACTTAGGGTTTTTCATAACAATGAGACACGTCCGCTCCTGGCAGCACCAATCTACTTCAAGAGGAAGATGGGCATCAAAGAGGCTCCTTAGCCATTTGGGTAAGAAAGTGCTTTTGCCTGGACTGTTGCATAAACTGAACACAAAGAACCCGCAGAGAGAAGACTGCCGAACTTGCCTAAAGGTGAGATGATCCTTTGGGGTTCCTGATTCATGAAAGAGTCTGTGAGACATTTTGCAGGATACATAAGAAAGTGACTGAACTATCTTTGAAATTTCCTGCTTCATGGAAAAGTCTGCTGGATACTATGGGCCTGTAGGCTGAAGATGGATGCCCCAATGGTACAAAATAACTTTGGGTGACTGTCCAGGAAGTGAGATGTCTCTGTCACTTCTAGAGTTTTGGAAGTTGCTTACTTCTCATTTACTTAGGTAATATTATATCCTTCTGGAGTCTTTGATGGAGTTGAAGAATGGATAGTTATGGTTATAATTTTCCTTTGTTATGACAAAAGATAAGGTAGATATAAATATGGTAACTGTAGTTCTTGCTTGATAACTGTTTTGTTATATATAATTTTACTATGTTAAAATGAAAGCCTTTCTTTTTTGTTTAAACAGAAAAAGGGGAAATGGTGTAGGAGGTTCTTCTGTAATTGTGTTGCTTTCATTGGTGAATAAAGAAAAGGCCTTGACCTTTTGATAGAGCAGAAATCAGGTAGAACGGAATGCTTGGAAGAAGGCAGTGTGGCAGATGCCATGGTTCTCCTGCCCAAGATTGACGCTGGTTAGAAGCTTTCCCGGTAACCCACGACGTTGTGATGAACACAGAATAATATAAATGGGTTAGATCAAGAGTGAGAGTTGGCCAAGAAGAGGCTAGATATAATGGGCCAGGCAGTAATTTAATTAATACAATTTCCGTGTGGTTATTTGGGGGGTTAAGTTAGCTGTGCGGCTGAGAGGTGGGCGGCCGGGACCATGAAGCAGGCCCACTCTCCTCATTACTACACACAATATTGACTACACATATGAAACTTGGGTAACAATACATGCCATCAGTTCATAACCTTAATCTTCTTACATAGTAATAATCTAATTTTGAACAAACCATTGGTAGAATTTTTTGTTTCAATATGAAAATAAAGGTGAGACTAAAAGATTCTCTATGCTCAACTACTGCGAAGGTAAGTATATGTTCCCAAAAATTTCTATCTTAAATCATGGGCTATCTGTCATGACATTAATACTAACAACAAAAACACTCAAAACTATTTCATACAGCCTTCTATCTAATTTTCAGTCTTGTATGCAGAGAAAGAAAACAAAACATGATATTACTTTAAATAATAATTGTTCAGGCTGCAGAGATGGCTCAGGAGCTAAGAACTCTGTCTGCTCTACCTGGCTTCCAGAGCACCGGCTTTGATCCCCAGAACTCACAAGATAGCTCCCAAGCATTTGTCAGTCCAGTTTTAGGGGATCTGACACTTTCTTCTGGCCTCTTTTGACACAATACACACACACACACACACACACACACACACACAGGCAAAACACTCATACACATAAAATAAAAGTAAATAAATCTTTTAAAAATGATGACTGATCTAAGGAGGAAAAAAAAAAGAGACTCAAGAATCCCTGAGTCCTCTGGAATCTGTTAGCAGAACCAACAGTGGAATTGCTAGAAAGAGCTTAGACTAGACACAAATCAGATCCTTCCTTCTGTAGCCAAATCCACTCTGTTTTACAACACAAAGTCTGTCACATATGACAGAGACATGGTTGCGAGTATTCAGTCCTCTCACACACTTTTCTTATGGTCCTGTTTGTTACTAGGAGAAAGAGAAGATCTAATAACCTGTGACAGACAAGTCAACACCAGGATCTCCCCTCCTGCCACAGCTTAGACACATACTCAATATGCAGCCCTTGGCAACCTCTAAGTCTCTAGACGTCAGATTTCTGCAGCCCTTCCTAAAACTGGCTCCTTTACACTCCATGTGCAGAGTGAGTGCTATTTTCTCTGAAAGGCTATTCATGACACCTATCCCCACTTCCATCCATTCTTAGACTATTTTTCCCATTGTATATCATGAATATCACCAAGGACTTCATAAATATATCCTCTTTACCAGTTTATTATTTGTTTAGCAGTCTAAACATGCCCATTCCAGTTAACATGTTTGCTGTGTAAAACACAGGATGGTTCTCGTATGACTCAGACTATTACTATTCTCTTACTATTCTAACTCTTATTACTCTCTGGGGCCTGGGATCAAATCTTACCTATACCAAGAGGAAATCTGCAATCTAGCTGGTGTGAAAGGCCTGAAATTTCAGCTACATGAAAGGCTGAGGCAGAAAAACAGCAAGTTCAAGACCAGCTTAAACAAACAAACAAACATAAAAACTCAAAAACGAGGCGAGAGATATAGCTCACTGAGAGGTGCTTGCCCCAGCATTAATCAAGGTCTGGATTTAATTACCAGTCCTCCAAAAAACCAAGAAAATGATAATCTAGAAAAAAAGCATTTTCCAACTGGTTCTAGAAGAAGAGATAAACGAGAGTATATTCACCTAATTAATGTGTTTTGGATAAAAAAAATCATAGTTTTGTATTTATAAATTCAAATTTTCACTTTAACTTTTTCCTCTAACAAGGAGGTATAATGTTTATCTCTAAAATTTTTTGTTCTATAAATATGCTTGCATAGAACAAAAGTTCACAAAGAAAGCTATTTTGTTCAATAGCTAATACAAGTAATATTCATATAATCATTTCACTAATTGTCTATTTCAAAGTTCAAATTTTGAAAATATTGACTTAAAGTTCCAATTATGAGGTAGGAAGGGTTAATAAATGCTTCTAGTGGTCTTCAATTATTTTTGGAATGACTGAACTCTACACTTCACTGTCTCTGGGTACCTTCAAACTAACAATAGTCTGATCCTTCTTTACAAAGACCCAAAATTGACCCCTTCTATTAGGATCCAGTTGGGAGAAGTAGAAAGAACACAGGTTTCTATTCTGTGGTGAGACTTGTTTAAACCCTCCCCCAATCACTCACTGGCTACATAATATTAGAAAGTGACCCCTTGCTGGGCATGGAGGCACAAGCTTTTAATCCCAGCACTTAGGAAGCAGAGACAGGCAGATCTCTGTTTGGGGCCAGTGTAGTCTAGAAAGTGAGTTCTAGGACAGCCAGTGATACACAGAGAAACCCTATCTCAACAACTCCCCAAAAGGAAATGACCCCTCTGGGCCATGCCTTGCAATTCTCTCCTGCAATGCAAGCCTGTTCTGTCCTGATTGCTTGACAAATGTATATTTTGTAGATATAGTCTTAAAACACAGTGATAGCAAACATTGAATACATTCATCAGATTGTCCTGTACTTTCAAGAGGCAATGGCGCTAAGTCCCAGGTACACACTGCTAATCTTAGAGGGAAGAAAAATAAGGCGTTAATAAGTGAATATACATGATCATGGGAAAATCATTCTTGTTTTAGGGTAAAACCTAAATCCAATATCTGGCATCTTTATAAGAAAAGGAGAAAGAACACAGAGACACACACAGAGGAGAAAGCCACATACAGATGCATGAAGTTTAAAGTGGCAGTACCAATAGTTAAGGAAAAAAGGGGGCCACCTGAACTCTGATAAACAGATTCCCCACTTGAGCCAGCAGAAGGAATGTGGCTCTGTTGCACCTTCACATGGATTTCTGACCTCAAGAACTATAAAGAGTATGTTTCTATGGTTCTAAGTCACACATTTTGTGGTAATATATTACATCAGTGTCAGGTATGTAGTACATGGTCACCAGGGTCTTCAAGCCTAAGAAAGAGGAGAGACAAAACATCTTAAATACAGTTGGTGACTGCAAGGTCTCCAACAGACAGAACACAGACCAATCAACTGGAGACCTTACTGAAAGTGTTGTCAGTGGTTCCTCCAAGTAGTGAGCCAACCTAACAAAGGCTACACTACCTGTACTTGGTGAGAGAGAATACCACCCTTTCAACATAGCCAGAATCCAATCCAGTACTGTTATCCATCCTTTTAACAATATAAAACTAATAGATTTGTATTTTTAAATTCTAAGTTATACAGAGGTGAATAGTTAATGAATATTATATTATAACATATAATCAATACCAGGGTTGCTTGAAATTACTTAATTGGACATAATTCAAGTCTTTTACCTAATGAAAAAATGTTTATGCTGCTGAAGACTGGATTTAGAGAGTAAATGTACCAATTTTTTGATCGACGAAAATTTGAATATGATTTCAAATGACAAATTTACAGAGGAAAAAAAATCAATTTTCTTTTGGCCTTGGGTATATACTATCCTGATACTGGCAATGACTCTAATAAGTATACATTGCTTTGCTAGGGGCATCAGCCTAGCATGATTAAAGGTTATGCTTGAAATGTCTCCTGATACACAAAGTTAACTATTTCCTAAGTAACAGTGAGGTCAGCTAACCTGTTTGCTCTAGAAATTTAAGGCACAGTAAAAACACTTCTAGTCTATTTTTAGTTTACTTATTTATTGTGCATGTATATATCTTTGTGTATAAATATATATGTACACACATACATACACACACTAGCATTATATACACATTTCGTGACATTTCATCTGTATTTTAATAAATAAAGCTTGCCTGATGATCAGGGAGTAAAACAGCCCAAGTAGCCACACTAGTTAGCCATAGAAACTGGGTGGTGCATGCCTTTAATCCCAGCCCTAGAGAAGAATATAAAACAGGAGGAGACAGCTCTTAGACACATTCTAATTCTGAGTTTCTTGGAGACAGGATCACTATTTCAGACTGAAGTAGAGGTAAGAGCCAGTGGCTGGCTGTTTTGCTTTTCTGACCTTCGGGTTGAACAAAAATTCTGTGTCTGGGTTTCTATTAATTGTGCTACATAGATACAATAACTTAAAGCTCAAAATTCAGAGGATCCAAATTTTTCAATTCCGTAACTTTAAAAAGTCAGGACCTACATTAAAAACATGTTTTTATATATTTAACAACAGTAAAATGGTTTAAAAAATTGGGGGTGGGTTAAAAATATCTTTTAATAGTTTTTTTCTTTATATAACAGCTCTAGCTATCCAGGAACTTGCTTTGTACACCAGGCTGGCTTCATACAGAGGTCTACCTGCCTCTGCCTCCTGAGTGCTGGGACTAAAGGTGTGCGCACCACCACTCTGCTCTGCTGTTCATACATCTTACCAGAATATCAGAACTGATAAAGTCCCTCAGATCCTCAAAATAATACCTGAAGACATTCAGATTAATCTCTTCATGGTCAAATAAATATTGAAGGAAGTGATCTAGAAAACCACAAACATTGTTAGTTTTTTAATACTAATAGGTATTCAGGAACTAGTAAAAAAATCAAAATTTTCCGTGGCTTATAAATTTTAGCCAAATTTCTGATCCAATCTCATCAAGTCTAAAGATGTAGACAAATTGTACTTACAAATCTAGACTATGCAAATTTGATTTCTTTCTGAAACAAAGATCTTTCAACACTATAAGTTCAGTTAACATGTGGATATAAATAATGGGGCATTCAAACACAGTGAGGAGAAAACAAATACAGTTGGGTAATGGTTAAAACAACTTGCATTGAATAAGCAACTAGAGTTATAGGGGTGACGGCAAGAGGGAGAACCCACCTCAGAGGGCTTTAGTCTACTGACAACTCTATTCTCCAGACGAGTTACTCAGTCCAAGAGTACATGAAGAGCTGCTCATTACCACAGTGGAGAAGTGACATCAGACAATTCAAGCCCAGATCTATTCCTAATCCCTGCACTCTTCCTACTGCATAAAGTTATTTTCTTCTTTTGAAACCTGAGATTTGCAGTAAAATTAATCATTACATTTGGAACAGAAATTACCCACATGAAATAATGTACTTCAATATTTGTAAGACTACTTGTTTATTTATTTAAAAAATACTGTTTTATATGAACTTATAGAGAACAAAGGTCTCTTTGAATACTCCCGACAGTGAGAAGGTACTCTCAAACTGGTGAATCATAGATGGGAGAGAAAGAATAAAAACCCTTCAGTAGGCCTGCCCTTGGGACCGGGAACCTCGCCCAACCAGCTTCCGCGGATTCATCTGGACCCTGGTGAGTGGACCCCAGCCCGTCTCCAGGGCCTTCTGGCCACTTGGGGCTCCCCTCTGCTGGCTTTGCTGCTTATCCCAACCCTGCTCGCCCCCGGGCACCCTTTCTCATTTGTGTGGTCCTGGCTGCACCCGAGCTCGGCCTACCCGGGCCGAGGCCTTGGGGAAAGGGCGAGTCCCCTGCTAGGGGGCCTCCTTTGTCCCACGGAGCCGAGCCGAGCGGAGCGGGCAACCCTCAGTAGGCCTGCCCTTGGGACCGGGAACCTCGCCCAACCAGCTTCCACGGATTCATCTGGACCCTGACCCCGGGAGCCAAGCGGAGCCGTAGGGAGCAGAGCGGGCAACTCTCAGAAGAGATGGGCAGGCGCCAATCAAAGAATTCGTCCAACAACCTGAAAAGCAACATGATAACACCAGAATCCAGCGATTATGGAACAGGAAAGCCCGAGCAACCTATCCCAGATGAAGTAGAAGAAATTGACTTTAAACGTAGCTTTATGAAAATTATAGAGTCCTTTAAAGAAG
>PVIU01021499.1:0-31433 GCA_004026605.1 Ondatra zibethicus
CAGCCTAGTATACTTCTTAATTGTAGGAGCAACAGTGACTGGGGCAGGAGTTTATTATGTAAGATGCTTATACTAAAATATGTTTGGGGATAGGGTGGGTGAAACCATGGCACTAATAATAACTTGGTTCATAGAATACAGTAAAATATTCACAGCATGTGCTTCCTATAGACATTTGTTAAAGGAACATTGTCAGTCACTAGAGAGTCCTCAAATCTTATTTTTCTAACCTTTGAAGTTATACTAGACCAGTCTAAACTCATAAATTTAGAGCCAAATCCTTATATCAGCCTTTTCTTTGAAACGTTTGTCAAATTTGTGCTTATTTTTATATTGCTAAATTATATTGTGCTTTAGTGCTGCATGTCTAACAAGACAGTCTCAGTAAATAGTGAATAAGTAAATAAAAGGAACTTGAGTACCATCAACTTTGAATCATTTTAGGTAAAATGTAATTTTTCTGTTTTGTGAGAAGCAATCAACTTAGCTTTTACTGTGAAAAGGCATTTTATTGAATGCTTTTGACAAGGTCCTGAAAGCCATACAGATTGGAGTATTTTCCCAAACCACCCATGGTCTCTACTTCAAATTAAATTCATTTGGCAGTGCCCCTTTTGTTACCTCTAATATGGTGAAATTAGTGGCTGAAGCATTCATGTTGGGTGATTTCTTGAACACCTCTCATTGATGATTCAGATACTACCTTCTGAGCCTTAATTTTTCCATTTCATGTTTTTCAGTTTTTCTCATCACTTCCATTCACTTATTCAAAAATAATATTGAAGTCTTTTTCATTAGATATGTTTATAATAATTTAAATCTGTTGAACCTCTGATTTGTGTTGCTGGCCATAATTGAATGGCCTGCCCCCACAGAGTTGACCATGCCGATACTCTTGATGCCAAGCCACAAGATGAGTCAGCCACGGTAGCTTTCTCCTGTTCTAGAAATATCTAAGAAGCACAAATTTCTCTCAAATTACTTAGTTAAATGCTTCATTTCCCTCTGTGTTTGTCCAACCATGGTTGTAATAAACATATTATAATGGCTGAAGGTTAAATGATAAGCTTTTGTCTACTTTTATCAAACTAGTCTGTATACTTTTGTTTCAGGTTTTAAATAGTTGAAAACTTGCTATCAAGCAGCTTGAAATTTTTCTCTGAAATTGGTATTAATCATGAGAAACAGCTTAAAATCAGTGTCCAGATTTGGTGAGATTCTTATGGCTGCAAGCTACATATGGTTGGGTCAGGGCTGATGAGATGGCTCGGTAGGTAAAGGTGCCGGTCGTCAAGTCTGACAACCTGGGTTTGATCCCTGGGATGTACATGAGGGAGAACAAGAAACACAATTCTCTAAAGTTGTCCCCTGACCTCCACATGCACATGGTGGCACTCACATGTGAGCATACACATACAGACACACAAGCAAATGTAATAAAAAATAATGTAGTGCTTATATTTGTTTCTCAGATTGTCAAAACCAAGTACCACAAAATGACTTTAACTATAGACATTTACTTTCTCAGTTCTGAAGGCTGGAAAGTCTAGAATTTATGTCAGACAAGGTTAGGTTTCTGGTGAACGTTTTCTTCATGACGTGTATGCATCCAACCATCCACCTTACTGGGTCCTTGCATGGGGGGGGCAGGGCAGTGTTGAAAGTAAATGAGGTAGTGCTGGTGACTCTTCCTCTTTTTGTAAAAGCCCTGTCCAACTCCTGTCTCTGGATACTGTCACCCTGGCAGTTAGGGCTTTAGCATTTGAATTGATGAATTCAGTCCTTAGCAATATCCCTTCCAGCAACTTTTGTCATTTGAAGAAATATTTCTAATTTGATTACAATTACTCCTTCAGTAACTCCTATATTAAGGGTTCTTTACCTTCCTGGCCCTCTATGCCCCACCAGCTTTAAAGAAACACTTTCCCATGGTCTATAGTAAGAAATGCAGTTATCTTGCAACCCATAAAACTCCAACTACGTAAAATGCAGTAAGTTTTAACTTGTGTTATTCTTATTGGCTTGTCCATAAGCTATTAATCTCTTCTTACCCTCTGTTCCCCTTACTAATGCTGATCCTAACTTATAACCTACTCTCAGCCCACTGGTGGGTTTTTTTGATACAAGCACAAACTCCTTATTATTATTTTTTGATACAAGCACAAACTCCTTATTAGCATCCATGGGAGCATTTTTTTTTTTTGCCAGTGATTTCCTCTAGTACCTCAGGTAGGTACTTTAATCTGAGTCTTTTACTAGTTTCAGTGAACCAGGCCAAAATGGCCTTTAAAATAATTAATGAAGTTTACCACCATTCAAGTGATAGAATGTTGCCTTAGAAAGTGACCTTTCATTTCAAATTTCTTCCTGTTTAGAAAGGTAGCCTCCACTAATATTTTCATAAATTTGTAATATTTCTTAGCCTAACATGTGTTTGTCCACTCTAATTGGAAATATTTGTGAACAAGGAATACAGAAACCCTTTGGGGAATATAATTTGTTATTTAATGTGTATGTAAACTAACTTTCACTTTAGAACATTGAGCTTAAAAGCTGTACATCCACATTTAACCTTAGTTTAGCCCTTTCCCTATTAAACCTCCTTTCCTGCTCTACTCCTTTCACGTGTAAAAATATCAGGCAGTATAGAATGGCTCAGACCATTTCTGGATGACCCTCTCAGTATGAGCATAACCCAATCTCTTTCCCGTTCACTTCAGTTTTACTCACTTCTCAGGATTTGGGTTCCCCATTTGCAGCATGTCACCTAATGAGCCGCTCTGTAAAGTGGTCCTAGAAAGTTTTCTTTTTTTTAGTTTATTTTTGTGTGATAATAGGGATCAAAACAGGGCCCTTGTGCTTGCTAACGAAACATTCCACTACTGAGTCACATCCCTAACCTCATAGGAATATTTTTAGAATATATTTTATAGTTACTCTAATTGTCCTTATTTCTACAGTTAATTAATTTGAGATTTCATTTGAGATATGGCCACTTAATTTTTTATCTTGTTGACCACATAGGATACAAAAGAACAAAAATATTGAGATTAGAAGACATCCTTGGGCTGGGATGGTAGCTCAGTTGGTAGAGTGTTGGCCTAGCACATCAAAGTCCTGGGTTTGGTCTCCAGAAGTATATCAGTCAGACAGACATAGATACATAGTGTGCCTGGTGCCTGTATCCCAGAATGAGAGAGGTGGACACAGGAGGACCAGAAGTTCATGGTGATCCTAAGCTACATGAGACCCTATCTCAAAAAAATGTCATTGTCTATCAGTTTTTTGTTCTTGTTTTTGAGACCGGGTTTCTCTGTATAGCTCTGGCTGCCCTGGAACTCACTCTGTAGACCAGGCTGCCCGGCCTCGAATTTGGAGAGATCCGCCTGCTTCTGCCTCCTGAGTGCTGGGATTAAGGACACGTGCCACCACCAGCTGCTTCATTTCTTTTTTATAATTAATTTATCTTTGAGACAAGGTCTTACTATATATGGTTGTGGCTGGTCTCACACTCACAGAAATCAGCCTGTCTCTTCTTGCCAAATGCTGGAGTTAAAGGCATGTACTACCATGCACAGCCCATGTTTAAAATTTATGTATGTATGTATGTATGTATGTATGTATGTATGTATGTATGTATGTATGTATGTATGTATTTCTGAGGTCAAGGTCTCACCCTGTATTCTCACTGGCTCAGAACTCATTATGTAGACTAGGTTGGCCTCAAACTCACATAAATCTGCATGCCTCTTCCACCCAAATCCTTTGTTTCTACAACTGATTTTTTTTGACAGTTACTAATTAGGGCCTGGGAATATAGTTCAATGGCCTGATATGCATAAGGCCATGGCTGGTCTCCAGCATCTAAATATTTTAAAAAATAAGTTAAAAGTAACTAAAACCCTGGTGTTGAGGAATAACAGAAATTAGTCATAATACTAAGATATTGTTCCTCAATTGAAAGTGTAGCGGAAAGAGTGTATTTGAAATAAAATAGGTGTTTAATGACAATGATGTTTGAACCTTAATAATTATTTATATGTTGTATTTATAAGTGAGACTCCTGCCTCCTTTGTTTAGGAAAAGAAAAAGCTATTGTTGGAAAAATGAGTTACATTCTAAGAATAGGATATACCTAGCCACATATCTCAATCCCTGGCAAACTCTGAAACATCTATCAGGAAGATATGGTCCCCATGTAGTTTGATTTTACAACTAGTACCCAGCATAGTCCAAAACCCCTTTCTGTACTTTAGCCATTTCTGTACTTACTAACATTACATTCCCTTTTCTTTACTTTTACTTTCTCAGTTTAATATCAAGAGAGTTCCTTACCAAGAGTCACAAAAAATCTAAAGCATATTTTGATCTGTTTTTGAGTATTCTTTTTCTCACCAAATATGTGTACACTAAATAGTTTTATATCTTCAGAAAAGAACTTTGGGCTGGGGGTATAGCTCAGTGGTAGAATGCTTGCTTAGCATGCATGAAGCTCTGGGTTCTATCCCCAGTATTGGGAAAGAAAGCTTTGCCTTAGTGACTTTGGCATATCGAACTAACCTTAGTGTAGACAAAAGCTTTTCATTTAATTGAAATATTAGCTTATGGTCTGAGTTAGCTGTATCATGTAATAAACTTTCTCCACATTTGGGTCTACAGGCCTACAAGACTATAAAAGAAGACCAAAAAAGATATAATGAAAGAATGGCAGGGTTAGGACTGACACCAGAAGAGAAACAGAGAAGGGCCGATGTCTCTAGTAAGTATTCCTCTATGTCTCTTCCATATGATTTGAGACTAAATAAGGGAAAATGATTAAGGATTGTGATTTGCTAATATTTTGTTTTAGTGTAACAGTGTGAGATTATAAGCTTCCAGAAATTATGGTTTTACCCCACAACAGGGAGCAATTTCCTGAAGTATTTGGTTGGCATTTTAGGCTTGAAGTAAAATTATTGTGAGTACCTATCTCTATATAGGCTTTTTAAAAGGAAAGCTTGAAGCTGGGCAGTGGTGGCGCGCACTTTAATCTCAGCACTCGGGAGGCAGAGGCAGGCGGATCTCTGTGAGTTCGAGGCCAGCCTGGTCTACAAGAACTAGTTCCAGGACAGGCCCCAAAGCTACAGAGAAACCCTGTCGAAAATCTAAAAAAAAAAAAGGAAAGCTTGGTAAGAAAAACAGGAAAAGATAGGAAAGCCATTTTTCCAACGACTGAGCCTTTTTGGTCATATTAATTCCTTTGAATCTTTGGAGTTTTGAGTTGTAGATGTGTTTATTTTCCTGTAGCACAAAGCTCTAGCCTTCACTTCATTTGAGTCACTTGGATTTTCAAGGAGGAATGTTTTAATCCTTTAATAACCCCTATAGCTCTGGGTAGGCGGTTTGTATTGCTTTCTTCAATAATGCCATCTTCATGAACATTGTCTAATAATCTCCAATTGACCTCCTAGGTGTTTCACTTTTATTGCTAACAAAAGGTGCAACTGAACTTGATATTTTCCTGGTGGCTGGTAGAAAAATACTAAGAATGGCAGAGGCCTTTTAATATATGCTTTCTAATATATTTGAGAAATAACTAGCCAGGTGTGATGGTGTACAGCTGTAATCCCAGCATATGAGAAGCTGAGGCCAGTCAGGGATATAGAGTGAGACCTATCTTTAAAGGGGGCAAAGGAAAAGACTAATATTTAAGGTCAGCCCTGGATCCAGTATAGAACTAATGAATGAAAGACACCAATAAACTAATTCACTGCATTTAAAATTTTCCCCACGGGTAAAATGAAAGGAATACCCCCCCAACATAATGTTCGGAGGATTGTTTGGTGCTTTGGTCACCTCCCTTTTTTTAGTTCTGGCTCTCAAACCCATTATCTTGGATATGATAGGCAAGCTTCCTGCCACTGAGCCACATCCTAAACCCAGTAAGTTTAAGATTTGTATAGGTGTGCTGGATTTATTTTATGTAAAGAATTAAGGCAAGTACAAAGTGACTTTTTGAAATAGTAGCCAGGAATCATCAGAGCCTTTAAGAAGACTGACCCATTTAGGCTGTGGTATCACATACCTTTAATCCTAGCACTGGGGAGGCAGAGGCACTGTGAGTTCAAGGTCTACAGAGCTAGTGCCAGGACAGGTTCCAAAGCTACACAGAGAAACCTTGTCTCTAAAAACAAACAAACAAAAAGACTGACCCTGCATGTTCTGTTACAGCTGCAGAGGGAGGGTCAGCTCCTCAAGTCAGAGTACCAAGTCATGTTCCTTTCCTGCTGATTGGTGGAGGTACTGCTGCTTTTGCTGCAGCCCGATCCATCCGGGCTCGAGATCCTGGGGCCAGGGTAGGTGCATGTTATTTTGCTTGGTGTAGAAGGTATAGTGTGCAAATTTAGCCAGTGTGAATGCTTTGACATTTACCTCTTAAATTAGCACTGGCAAGTATTATTTTGTGTCTAAAGGTCCTGATTGTATCTGAAGACCCTGAGCTGCCATACATGCGACCTCCTCTTTCAAAAGAATTGTGGTTTTCAGATGATCCAAATGTCACAAAGACACTGCAGTTCAGACAGTGGAATGGAAAAGAGAGAAGGTATGTTTGTTTATATAAAATGGGCCTGACCGAGCATGAGGAACAGGTTAAGATTTTGTCACTAATCACGTGTGATAAATGGGAAGGCTGTACATGGAAGTCTGCTATTGTACGTACTTGGTCAGGCTCAGAGGCAACAAAGAACATTTTAGCTTCTGTTCCCCAAACTACCAACAATCAGCAGTTTAATGCTAAACTATAAAATATTAGGGCTCCTATTTCTAGGACCTTTAGGTTAGATTTCTCTGCTAGAGATTAGCTTAGCCAGTGTTGTCATTTCTTTATAATACCTAGGCAAGTCATATAAAAGCAAGTGAAACTGATTATGGCACCCTTACTTATTTTGGGGTGTGTATGTGTTCACAAGCATACATATCTGCATAGATGTGGAGGCCAGAGGTCAGCCTTGGGTGTCATTCATCAGCTGCCATCTACTTTGTTCTTTCTGAGACAGGGTCTCTCACTGGTCTGGGACGCAACTAAATAGGCTAAATAGGCTGGATAACCAGTGAGCCACAAGGATTTTCCTGTCTTTGCTTCCTCAGTGTTGGGATTACAGGTACATGCCAACTTGCCTGGCTTTTTTATGTGGATTCTGGGGCTTAAACTTGGATCCTTATGCTTCTGCAAGCACTTAACTGAACTGTCTCCCCAGGCCATTGATGGCACTTTGACACTCTAGCCCACATTTACAGTTGCAGTGGTAGAGTAGGAAGGCTATAATGAAGAGCCTCATTATCAGAATGCTTGCACAAAAAACACTTGGAGCTAGCTGGGCATGATAGTACATGCCTGAAACCCTAGCATTTGAGAAGATGAGGCAAAAACAGTCAGGAGTTCAAGAATAGCCTGAGTAACAGCCTCTGTCTAAAAAATGTAAAACAAACATAAACAAACCCCAAGTATTAGAGCTATAGGTCCAGCTTTTTTCTTCTATAGGACTCCTTAGGTCTCTCAATTCCAGTACTGTTCATGGGGCTCTAGTGTATTTCTTATTAGTGATTCTTTGACGTTGAACTAAAATTTACAGACCTGGGCTGGAGAGATGGCTTAGCATTTTAGAGCACTTTTTGCTTTTGCAGAGGACCCATGTTCAATTTCCAGCAATCATACAGTGATTTTACAGCCATCTGTAACTCCGGTTGTAGGGAATCTGACACCCTTTTCTGACCTTTGCTAGCACAGACATGCATGCAGGCAAAACATCCACACACATAAAATAAATAAATCTTAACAAATGTAAATGCCAAAATGTGTTTGCCTCTCATCTTTTCTATCATGTTCCATTTGCAAGCAGAATGTATACTTTCAATTAAATTTTCTCTACTTACAATGTTTTTTACATAATTACTTTTTTTTTAAATTTGGTTTCTCACTTTGTTGCCCTGACTGAACCCAAACTACTAGGTTCAAGTAATATTCTTGGTTTATCTTCCTGAGTAATTGATATTCTAGCTTAATGGTTTAAGGCAGAATCATCTAGGAGCAAGACCTTGCTCCATTGGTCAGCAGCACACCATTCTGAAAAATTAATGTGGGTCGATATGTGAGTACCAGTTCCTTGAGTGCCTTTGTTCTTAATTTGAAATGATTCTACACCTAGAACTTAGTTTCTCAGCCTCTGCACCATTGGTTGATATTTGAGACAACATAATTCTTATTGGAGGTAAGGGCTGTGCTGTATAGCATAGGCTGTTCAGCAGTATCTCGATTCTAGCTACCAGATACAATAACATCCCCTTGTAAGTTGTAACCCAGAATGTCTCCAGATATTGCCAAATGTCCTATGGGGCTAAAGTTGCACCCAATTGAGAACCATTGATCTGTAATACTTTTCAGTAAGTCACCAGCAAGATCTAGTGACAAGAAAAATTCTGGAAAATGTACCAAAATTCATTTTTCATGTAGTGATATTTACATCATTTTAGTAAAGCTATAGGGGGAGCCTATAGTAGTTCCAGATGCTTATAGTTTTTTCCTCTTTCCCATACAGCATCTATTTCCAGCCACCTTCTTTTTATGTTTCTGCTCAGGACCTGCCTCACATTGAGAATGGTGGTGTGGCTGTCCTCACTGGGAAGAAGGTGAGCTAGTAGGCTGCTTTCTTTGTCAGGCTCTAGCCTATGTAGTTACCAAACAGAAATTACAGTGATGTGCTTTTCCATTACAACCCAAGTTTCCTCTCCCGCCGTAGTTCATCAAAGGAACAAATATTATAGGACTAATATTTAGTGTGTCTGTCTAAGGAAAGTTTATAGCAAAGCATACAGCATGAAGTTGACTAAACTTTGTCAGAGAAGTCACATTGTCAGATACTATAATGCTAAAAACTATTGCTGCTTTTTTAAAAAAAAATATTCTTATTCAATGTTAGTTGGTTTTGCCTGCATGCATGTCTGAAGCCCTGGAACTGGAGTTATAGACAGGTGTGAGCTGCCATGTAGATACTAGATATTGAACCCAGGTCCTCTAGAAAAGTAGCCAGTGTTCTTAACCACTGAACCATCTCTCCAGCCCTAAAGATTGATTGATCAATTGATTGATTTACTTATTATTATATATCTATTTATTATGTATACAATATTCTGCTTCCATGTATGCTTGCATGCCAGAAGAGGGCACCAGATCTCATTACAGATTATTGTGAGCCAACATGTGGTTGCTGGGAATTGAACTCAGGACTTCTGGAAGACCAGCCAGTGCTCTTAACCTTCTGAGCCAACTCTCTAGCCCCTATTGTTGCTTTTGTTTATGCTTCTGCATTTGTTCCTCCTTCCTATTATTTTTTGTTTTGTTTGTTTGACCTTTCTTTGGGGTTATTGATGATAAGAGATTAGACTAATTTTCAGCATAATTCAACATGGAAGTTACTGTCAGATGTTACCAAAATGGTTGCCTAAGTAAGGAGAGCAGTTATTGTACAATGCTTGTGAGGTCCTAGGAAAGCTTTGTTGTGCTTTATTTTTATTAATGGAAGCAGTAGGCTATCTTTGTAAATTAATGGCAGTGTTCCAATAGAGGGGATGGTGTTCTCTTAAGAAGCAAAGCTGAAAGTGAAGAGGATCAAGAGCACAAATGGGCAGATTGAACTTTGACCACTTTTCCCATAACAGAGTTATACACTATGGTTAAGCTGGTAGTTGCACCTTATGTTAAATGTCCCCAGTGTGGAATCCTGGAGCCCTATTCCCCAAGGGAAAACAAAAACAAGCAGCAACATAGATAATCATAACACAGAAATGTTATGTGTCCTGGGAGTTAGGAGGAGGAGGAGGAATGTACAGTACATAATGAATGCAAGGAAAGCTTCCTGGAGAAGAAATCTGTGGACCTAAAATGTCTGAAATGTTCTTTTTAGATTTATTTATTTTATATGTATGTAGGTATACCATGTGTGTGCATGGTGCCCTCAAAAGTCAGAAAAGGAATGTTGGATCCCCTGGAACTAGAATTATAAATGGCTATGAGCCATGTGGGTTCTGGGAACTGAACCCAGATCCTCTGCAAGAGCAAGCTTGTTTATTTCTTGGTGTGTATATATATGTGAGTATGGTATATGTGGATATAGGTAGTATAAAGAGGAGAGTGTCAGATGTTCTGCCCCATTACTCTAATATATTCCTTTTGAGTGGTCTCTTACTGAACTTGAATCTAGGCTGGTGACCAGCAGGCTACATTTATCTTTCTCCTGTCTCTGACTTTTTATATGAGTGCTGAGGATTGTAGTTTAGAGATTCTCTGCTCACACATCAAGTGCTCTTACCTACCAGGTCAGCTCCCTAGCCCTAGAGCAGAAGATATTAAAGAATGGAGAGGTGTAGACTACATAAGTGCAAAGAACATTCAGGAGAGCAACATGAGGAAGAACTAACAGCATAAGCAAGTGTCCAGCAGTACAGAAAAACATATTTAGTACAAGGAAAACAAGCAGCTAGCTACTGATAGAGCAGGAACTTCAAGTTAGGGAACTAAGGATGTAGCTTAGGGGTAGAATACCTGTATAACATGGATAAGGTACTAGAATTGATCTCTAACTTGGCAAAAGAAATGATAGATGGAAAATAAATATAAGATTTTTCTTTACTTTTTGTTTTGTTTTGGTTTAAGACAGGGTCTCATTATATAGTCCTTGCTATCCTTGAACTTGCTGTGTAGATCAGGCTGACCTCAAATTTAGAGATCTGCCTCTAGAGTGCTGGGATTAAAGGCATGTGTCACCATGCCTGACAAAGAATTTTAAAAAAATATTCAAGTTAGGAAGAGGCAAAACTAGTTATTCTAGTGATTATTTATGGAAGGCTTTTTTGGCATGTAGGAGAGCTTGAATTTTATTTATACTGGGGAGGTGACGACATTTCTGGACAAAGATATAAAGTGCTGGAAATGAATTTAGATAATTGTTATTAACTATGACATATTGGATTTCATAGAAATACGACTAAAGATGGAGGGCCAGAGAGATAGCTCAGCAGTTAAAAACACTGGCTGCTCTCTCAGAGGACCTGAGTTCAGTTCCTGGCACCCACATACTGTCTCCCAACTATCCAGGCACTCATGGTGCACATACATACATGCAGAAAGAACACCTATACATATAAAGTAAAAATCTTTTTATGGCTTTTGAGACACGGTTTCTTTGTGTGATAGACCTGGCTGTCCTGGAACTCACTCTGTAGGCTAGGCTGGCCTTGAACTCACAGAGATCTGCCTGCCTCTGCCTCCTGAGTGCTGGGGTTAAAGGTGTGTGCCACCACCGCCTGGCTAAAGTAAAAAAATTTAAAAGATTAGAAATAGACCATTTCAAAAATTATTATAATAATTCAGGCAAAAGATTATGATTGCTCAAATTAGACTGGTGGTGGTGATGATTATGAAGAAGAGGAATGCAAGGGCTAGGAATTTATATAATACCTATTGTAATTGCTTTTTTTAAAAACCATTTTTGTTTTGTTTTTGTTTCTTGAGACAGGGTTTCTCTGTATAACATCCCTGGCTATCATGGAACTTGCTATGCAGATCAGGCTAGCCTCGAACTCAGAGATCCACCTGCCTGTCTCCCAAGTGCTGGTATTCTGAGCTGCCACTGCCTGCCAAGAAATTGCTTTTTAAATAAAGACATTTTAAATAACTGGCCTAAATTTTTACAATACATGAGAGACAGAATATGAGCCCACGCTTATCTGACTAAAGAGTTGGAATCCAGAAATTCTGACCAGAGCCCAAGTTCCTAATAATGTATTACTTCTTGTGTAGCCCAGCATGGGAGGAAATGTGATCAGAGTGAAGGACATGCTTGAGGAATGCTTAGGAGAAAATATACCTAAGGCTTGAAGACCGAGTGAAGGTGGGAGGTGAAGGAGAGAGGAGACAATAGTGCCCTCCCCCTAACTGAGAAAAACATCTTAAGAGGAAGATCTGGTCTTAAGGGGAAAGATAAAAATCAGTTTGGACACCAATCACAGTAGTGCATGCCTTTAATTGTGGTATCTGGGAGGCAAAGATAGGCAGATGTCTGTGAGTTTGAGGCCAGCCTGGTCTACATAGAGTTCCAGACCTTCTAAGGCTACATAATGAGACCTTGTCTCAAACAACAACAAAAACAACAGAAAAGAACTTATAGAGCAGTAGATACCATTGTAAAGTTAAATTCTTCTTTTTTGCATGTGTATATGCATGTTTTCATGTGCATGCACATGCATGTAGAGGACAGAGGTTGACATAAAGAACCTCCCTCTATTCTATTTACTAAGTCAGACTCTCTTGCAGAATCTGGGACTTACTGGTTCTGAGAGTCTGGTAGCTGGCTCACTATGGAGATCCCCTGTCTCTACCTTGGCAGCACTGGGATTGCATGTGGGCGGCCATACCTACTCAGCTTTTATGTGGATGTTGGGGATCCATACTCTGTTCCTTATGCTTGTATAGCAAGTGCTGCATACACTAAGCCATCTCCCAAGCCCTACTCTATTCTTTCAGTAAGTTTAAATGAGCTGCAGAGTGCTTGAGGACTGGAGTTCAATACCCAGATACCCAGATGTGGTGGAGCATGCTTGTAATATCAGTGCTGAGAAGGCAGAGACAGGTGGATCCCTAGGGCTTGCTGGCCAGCCACCATATTTAGCCGATTTAGTGAGTATGACACCGTCTCAAAAAAAAAAAAGTGGACAGGGATGGCTTGAGGAACAATGTCCAAGGTTGTTCTTTGCCTTCTACTCACATGAGCACTTGCACCCACATGGACATGAAAATACACATGCACACACTCCCAAAGTTTAATTGAAATTTGAGCATAATAGGTCATACCTGTAATCTCAGTATTTTGGAAACTGAATCAGGAGGACAACTACAATTTTGAGGCTAGTGTGGGTTATGGTATAGTTGGTTGCAGACCAGTCTGGCAAAAGAATATGACCCCATCTCTAAAAAATTTAAGGACTAGCTGGGCGGTGGTAGAGCACACCTTTAATCCCAGCACTCGGGAGGCAGAGGCTGGCGGATCTCTGTGAGTTCAAGGCCATCCTGCCATCCTGGTCTACAAGAGCTAGTTCCAGGACAGGCTCCAAAGCTACAGAGAAACCCTGTCTCAAAAAAACAACAACAAAAAAAGGACTAAAGGACTAGAGGTATAACTTACTGGTAGAGAGCTTGCATGGAACGCACAAGAATCTGGGTTCAATCCTCAGTATAGTAAAAGTCAATAAAATGAATGGTTGGTATATGAGTGTTTCTTTTTTGAAAAGTTCTAAATTAAAAATTTAAGCAGGGGGAGATGGGAATTGGATAGAAGTTTGAAGAGGACACAGAATCAAAGATTTGTCTTACTATATTGAACTGAGGTGTAAGGACTCAGGAGAGGGTAGAGGAATAATGGACAGTTATCAGGTGAAGATCCTGAAAGAGAAAAGAATGGCTAGATACACAAGAATAAAAAGATCACCTTATTTCCCAGCTGGAAAAAAGGAAGTGAATGAACAAAAAAGAAAGTAAACAGTTTGTATACATATGTATGCATGTGTATATGAAGGTACCATTGCCTGTGTATACACATGTGGAGTCCAGGTGTTGACATCCAGTATTCATCTGTTTCTCCACCTTATATTTTGAAACAGGGTCTCTCACTGAACCTGGAGCTCAACTGCTTCACTTAGATTGGCCAGCAAACATCTGGGGTCTGCCTGTCTCTGTCGCCCTAGCACATCTGGGGTTACAGATGCATTACCTCTGCACTCAATGTTTGTGTTACAGACTTCACTTGTTTTCACAATAAGACTGGTATAAGATGGTTATTGGTGGAGCAAAAGATAGTTATCTGAATAAGCCATCTGAGTGTTGAGTGGTCAAGTTGTACTGAAGAGAGAGCTTACCAAGGACAAAGTGCAGGAGGCTAAAGAAAATATTCATGAATACTGTTCCCTCTAGAAAGCTTTACCCAACTAAACCTGTCTCGAACACCCCACCCCGTGTTTCTAGTGCCACTGCACTGCCCTATGTCTATCATGTTTGTCACTCCTTATTATTGTTAGTGTTTGTTAAATTATTCTTGTCTAATATACTCTGAAGGCAGAGAAGATAATCTGTTGTTCTCATCACTGTGTCCCCTGTACTGAGAACTGCCTTTAAACCATCATAGATGTTTAACAGCTATTGCTTTTTTCCTTTTCTTTCTTTCTTTTTTTTTTTTGGTTTTTGAGGCAGGGTTTTTCTGTAGCTTTGGAACCTGTTCTGGAACTCACTCTGTAGACCAGGCTCACCTCGAACTCACAGAGATCTGCCTGCTTTTGCCTCCTGAGTGCTGGGATTACAGGTGCACACCAACACAACCCAGCTTTAAACGGGTATTTCTTGATTTGATGGTCTCACAGCTAGTAAAGAATGGGGCAGATACTGGAAACTAATCTCTCAGATTCCAAAACTAAAGCTCCTAACCCCAAGTAGAGACAAAGGAAATTAAGAGTATTGACAGGAGAGCCATTGAATGATCTACCACTGGTCCAACTTATTGGAATGGAACTGCCAACTAGATAAGTAGAAAGTTGGAAGAAGTACAGAAGACTGAGGCTGGGCTGAAGATGCAGTTTCATGATACAGTGCTTGTCCAGCATACCCACAGTCCTAGGTACATTCTCCACATTGCAACAAACAAACAAAAAAAGAGGAGTAAGTAACAATGGGAATTAAGAAGGCACTGAAGCTAAGCTTACATATGTGTGTAATGGTGTATTCTTTAATCCCAGTGCTCAAGGGACAGAGGCAGGTGGATCTCTTTAAGTTTGAGGCTAGCCTTCCTGGTCTTCTTAGAAAGTTCCAAGCCAGCCAGGCTACAAAACAAAACAACAATGAGCCTGAGAGAAAATTGAGGTAGAAGTAGCAGTAAGAGTCTGGATGTGCCACAGAGAAAAATAGGAACCAAGTTCCAAGGTCCTTAGAGATAAGGAACAGTGGGGAAGAAGTGATTGAACTAACAGTGATTTAAGGTATTAAAGGGATGGGATGTAGGTAGGTGTCACTCAGGAGGATGAAGGTATAAGACTCTAGAAGCATCAGCAGCAACCACCTCAGGAACTGTGGAACATGCCAACACTTCTTCCTGGCCCTGGGGTATTCGCAAATGAACTGTCTCTAAGTGTAACATCCCTGAGGGATAGCTGAGTTTCCGTGAAGACTAGAAGTTGGAGAAAGATTCTGCAGAGATGTTGTGAGTATAGTAGAGTTGTTAGCAAAGAAATAAGGATTCCAAATGCCAAAATAGAAAAGACTTTCTCCAGTGTCTGTTTCTATAAATCAGAATGAAAGTTTGGGAATCCAGTTGATGGCTAGTGTTGGTTGCTTGAAGAAACAGGATCTCAAGAACTATGGCCCCAATAACTAATTAGAAACACTTTCTTCAGGATCATTTTCGGTCAAAAACTAAATCTTCTGAATGAGTTGCCAACATAGGTTCAGAGCCCCCCCACCCCATGAGCATGAAATGTTCTAGAATTAGATAGTGGTGAATACACTAAAAATCCAGTGAATTGTACACTTTAAAATGGTGAATATTATATCACAGTAGTTTTTTCATAACTTATTCATTTCTACTTCTTATATGTATGCATATGACTATACCAGGTAGTACAGCTGGATGTAAGAGGCAACATGGTGAAACTTAATGATGGCTCTAAGATAACCTTTGAAAAATGCTTGATTGCAACGGGTGAGTATTTCTGGAGGTGGCTGTCTTCCCTACTATGGTAGTTTGTTCAAGCTTTAGAGTCTGGCCTTCTCTTGAAAAGATATTGCAGCTTATCCTTAAGACAACTCATATCCAGAATCTCTGGTGTTGAAGTCTGGTTAATTTGGACATATAATGTTTTTCCTATTTACAATTTTTTTAAATAATAAAGTGTATTTAGCTCAGTGGTAGAGAGTGCTTCCCTAGCAAGTACAAGGCCCTGGGTTCTGTCCTCAGCTTTGAAAAAGGAAAAAAAGAAAGAAAATCCTTTGGTAATGACATGAGGAAGCTGTTCCTTTTTCCTCTGTGCATGGTACTCAGTCTCTGGCCTGAAGGATATGTAGCTCTATGGGTTTATTGCCAATTCTCATCCAAAATCAGGAGACAAGACAAGCAGCTAATGCTAGCATATGAGGCCTCCTGAGAAACTGGACCTATCGTGGCAGGTGGGCATAACTCTAATCCCAGCACTCAGGAGTCTAAGGCAGAAGGATCAAAGCAGACTTGATGCTACCTAGGATCCATAGTGAGTTCCGGGACACCCTGACATAGTACAACCCTCTCAGAAAATTGACAGAAAGAGACAAACGCACATCATGGAAAAAGGAACTAAGTTTTCTGGTTTGGCTAGCCATGGAGGCAAGGTCCTCTAAACGGAGACTCAGATATATTTCTTAAAGGAAGTTGATAAGAAGCCTGCTTTGAGGCAACCCATCTTATCTGCTAGTCACTCCTTGGTAGTAATAGCAGCAGCCGCAGCCACCACTACTAACACTGCTGCTGTGACACCAACATACTTAACCACAGTCAAAGCAGAGAGAGCTCTACCTGTAGGGGTTGTTTGGGCTAGCTCCTGCTTGTCAGCCTACAGGGCTTTCCTATTTCCTATTTCCAGGAGGCACTCCAAGAAGTCTGTCTGCCATCGATAGAGCTGGAGCAGAGGTGAAGAGCAGAACAACGCTTTTCAGAAAGGTAATTGCTTAAGTGTTTTCTTTATGTGGTTTTGCAGAGGTAACATACTTTTCTGTCCCCCAAGTGTTCCCTCTAATTGGGAGATCCATGTTCTATATAGCTCTTCTGACTTGTTGTCTAGCTTTGAGCAAGCCACTTCTCCCTGCACCCAATACTTCATTCACTCAAGGGTTCTATGCTTATAGGAGAAAACTACATTTGGTTTTGATTGCTTGCTGTAGCTCTGACTGCCCTTTTGCAGTTGTTTTTTCTTGATGTATTTGATCCACCAGAACGCCTTGTAGTCTCTTGGCGTTTTTCATTACAAGTGCTTTGTGAAGATTTTGATGCAAGAGGTCGAGAGTATATAAGCACAAAGGAAAGGAGATTGTTTGCTTCTTAACAGTATGCGTTGCTGGAATTTTCTAGCCACACTTAGAGATATTGGATAAAGTTTATCCTGCCTTTTAAATTCTTAATTGTTGGACTGAATAATTCTTTGTGTGGGAGGCTGTCTTTTACTTTGTAAGATGTTGGCAGCATCACTGGCTTCTCTCCACTAGAAGCCAGGAGCATCTTGTCCTGACAACCAAAATGTCTCTCAATACTGCCACATGTCTACCTGGCACTGGGAAGAAAAGCTCTACCAGTGTTGACAACCACTGTTGCTGGAAGGAATGTTACAAAGGAGAAAAAAATTCACATTAATAACGTAGATGCAATAATTGAGCCACTTTTGTACAAGACGTTATGTGCAAATGTCTGTTGTAGAAGAGTTAGAGGAAAATATTTTCTTGGATTATTATCTTGTGCCCCATTGGGAAATCAGTGGACTAAACTGGTATGATCCTACAGATTGGAGATTTTAGAGCCTTGGAGAAGATCTCACGGGAAGTCAAGTCAATTACAGTTATTGGTGGGGGCTTCCTTGGGAGTGAACTGGCCTGTGCTCTTGGCAGAAAGTGTGAGTATTGAGAATTGTCCTCAGTTTTCTTTGTCTAGTAATATATCACACATATTGGTACACTGCCACAAATTCCAGAAATCTATTTGCCAGGAGGAGTTGAAGGAGTTTGAACAGTATTTATAGAATGAGTCCAGGCTTGTTGGCACATGGTTGTAGTTTCAGCACTCTGGAGGCAGAAGCAGGACGATGTTGAGTTAGATTTTAGACTGGGTTGCATAGTGAATTCAAGGCTAGCCTGGGGCTATGAAGCAAATCCTCCCCCATCTCACTCCTCCCCCCAAAAAGAATGAAAAGCTGAGTACTGAGATCAGGACAAGGATTTCTATCTAGTTGGGTTTCTATTGCTGTGATAAATACCATGATCAAAAGCAAGTTGGGGAAGAAAGGGTTTATTTGGCTTATACTTCCACATCACTGTTCATCACTGAGGGAAGTTAGGCAGGAACTCAAACATGGCAGGAACGTGAGACAGAAGCTGATGCAGAGGCCATGGAGGAGTGCTACTTAACTGGCTTATTCCCTATGGCTTTCTCAGTCTGCTTTCTTTCTTTCTTTTTTTTGTTTTGTTGTTGTTGTTTTTTTGAGACAGGGTTTCTCTGTAGCTTTGGAGCCAGCCCTGGTACTAGCTCTTGTAGACCAAGCTGGCCTCGAACTCAGAGATCCACCTGCCTCTGCCTCCCGAGTGTTGGGATTAAAGGCGTGCACCACCACTGCCCGGCTCAGTCTGTTTTCTTATAGTACTCAAGACTACCTGACCAGGGTAGTTGGGACCACTCAGATCAATCATTAATTTAAAAAAAATGCGCTATACACTTGCCTACACGTAATTTGTTGAAGGCATTTTTCTCAATTGAGGTTCCTCTTCCTGTGTAACTCTAGCTTTTGTCAATTTGGAAAAAAAAAAAGCAAACCGGTAAGGACAGTCCCCCAGTGACCAAAAAGTTGTCATCTAAATAACTTAACAGCAGCACTTCCTTTCCTTTCCTGTACCTTCTCTGTCTAGACTGTTTAGAAATCATATACTTACAGAATTGAATTATTAAGGTGAAAGGGGCCATGCAAACTAGAGAACTTTATGGATCTGTGAATTGTTGAAGTTGTGACAAAAACTTCAATCAGAAGTATGATGGTTCCTAGCTAACCAAGGTTGTAGGTTCTGGTTTGAATATTTCATAATTACTGTGTTTCTGTTTTAAATTACATTTATTTATTTGTTTGTTGGTGATGGTGTTATTATACAACTGCACATGCTAAAGTCAGGGCAGCTTCTCAGGAAGGTGATTCCTATTCAGAGCTTGAAAAGCTCTCCTCGTTAGTATAGTGGTGAAAAAAAAAAGAAAAAAAGAAAAGCTCATGTGACCTCAGGTGACCGCATGGGTGGGTGTACACTAAATTCAGAATTGGTAGCTCAATCCATGGACAGCAGTTCTGACACTTGCTATCTTTGCCTTTGAATAAACTCAACCACCAAGGAAGGCCCTCTTGCCCCAGTGCCCCACAGACTAGAGCTGTGACCTGCTCTGCATTAAGTCAGGACTGACTAGCTCTCCTTTACCTCCCCTTCTGTCTTCCTGGCATTGGCTCAGGCCTTCTTCTGTAACTAGTTCCCTTTCTTCCTAGCTCAAACCTCAGGCATAGAAGTGATTCAGCTCTTCCCTGAGAAAGGAAATATGGGGAAGATCCTTCCTGAATACCTCAGCAACTGGACCATGGAAAAAGTCAAGCGAGGTAGAGACTGGTGTCCATAATACTCTGTTTCTTTGGAGAGAAACTAAAGGGAAAGTTACCTTTTGGGGGAACTCTCTTGACATAATTCCTGACATTGGCAGAGGAAATGTTTTGCTATTCCTCAGACAGGGTCACAGGCATTTAGAATCTGAGACAACATATTCCCATATAAAGATGGGCGGTGTGTAGGGAGGGTTCTTGTGGTTCCTCAAGGCTGTCTGCATCTGAGGATAACTGATTTTACTCTAGGGGAAGCCTCCAGCTGGCTTTCTTACTCTTCGCAGAGGTCCCAAGCTAGTGAGTTCAGTCTTTGGTCTCATTTTTCTTTATAGAGGGAGTGAAAGTGATGCCCAATGCAATCGTGCAATCAGTTGGGGTCAGCGGTGGCAAGTTACTCATTAAGCTGAAAGATGGAAGGAAGGTAAGGAGGAAGAGACAATGTCAGAAGGCCTTCCAGCCTTTCCTTCCTATTTCCTTACTCTCATTCCTTTGCTTGATATCATTGATTTGTTTTCTTAGCAGCCACCATTAATATCTCCTAATTCTCTGAATTAACTATCCCTTCTTCAAAATAGAATGATGAGAACCAGAGTGGACACCTGTGCACTATTTTCCCGTTGCCTCTTCCTGTCTGTACTAGTCTTTAGTCCTTGCTAGGGCAGTAGATTTCTGTTCAGGTGATATAGAATAAGTATGGGGCTGGGGAATTCTTATAAAAGCAGAACTTAAATCTCTTTACTGGAGGTAAGTTAATCCATGATTATTTTTAAAGTTCTAATATTGTTTTCTTTATATTTTTCTATCTTTGTTTTGGATAGTGTCGGTTCTTATGCATGCTACAGAAGCATTGTACCCCAGATGCTTGATAGAAAATGCCTGAGTTATTGGATTCCTGAGGACATTAACTTTTTGAAAGTCTGGTTCTTTTTTTGTTTTGTTTTGTTTTGTTTTGGGTTTTTTGTTGTTGTTGTTTTGTTTTGAGTTTTTGTTTATCGAAATAGGGTTTTTCTGTCGCCTTGGAGCCTGTCCTAGAACTCACTCTATAGACCAGGCTGGCCTTGAACTCACAGACCTCTGCCTGTCTCTGCCTCCCGAGTGGTGGGATTAAAGGCATGCGCTACCACTGCATGGCTGAAAGTCTGATTCTTAATGATATAAAGTTGTGATGTGAATGAGCATCAGTGAAAACTGGTAATCAACAAAATTACTTCTTTCTTCTCAGGTAGAAACTGACCACATAGTGACTGCTGTAGGCCTAGAGCCCAATGTTGAGTTGGCCAAGACTGGTGGACTGGAAATAGACTCAGATTTTGGTGGCTTCCGGGTAAATGCAGAGCTACAAGCACGTTCTAACATCTGGGTGGTAAGTGTGCTACAGCATAACCTAATCATTGCTCCCAGCCTGTGGGTGAGTTTGGCCATGTGCCAAACCCCAGTAGTCATAGTAATTCACTCCTGTAAACTCAACACTTTGGAGGCATGGGAAGGGGGATCACCACAAGTTCAAGGCCAGCCTGGCCTTCAGAATAAGACCCAATCTGAAAAGGAAGGAAGAAAGGTAAGCAAGTAAGGAAATACAGCTCATTAATAGCTTAACCAAATAGAGTCAAAGTGTTTGATAGCCAAAGAGAAACACTAGAAACCTGTGAAGTGCTTGAATTGGAACAGCACTATGGTTCCATCCGCAAGCTATGGGAAAGTGAAAATAGCAGTGTGTATGGCTGTAGGAACAGAACTCGTACAATTCTGTTAGCAGTAATTGGTGGGCATGAACACAGCTAGCTCACAAACATATCTCCTCTTCCCATAGCTCAAACACAAGTCCTGAGAATGTAGGATGAAGTAGTTTTCTAACGTGTTCCCTGGAAAGGAAAGTAACTCTGTTTTCATTTTCCTTGAGTCCTTCCTATTTTCAGCTATTTTTAAAACCTATTATGCTAAAACCAAGACTTTAGTATGTAGGA
Source organism: Ondatra zibethicus (assembly GCA_004026605.1). Classification (NCBI taxonomy): domain Eukaryota; kingdom Metazoa; phylum Chordata; class Mammalia; order Rodentia; family Cricetidae; genus Ondatra; species Ondatra zibethicus. The sequence goes on from PVIU01021499.1 coordinate 21,405, forward strand.
ACTATGAGGTAATTTCCCCCATTGCTAGGACATTGCAATGTATTGTGTTTGGTTATGGATTCTGTAACTAAGGCCATAGGTACTATAAGGGATATTTTCCTCCTCCAAAGTCTCAAAGTCTGGGGTTTTTTTCTTGTCCCTATTATAGTATGTATTCAATGCAGAAAACACAGACAAGAAGGAGAAAAAGGGGCCAGTCACCTGTAGCAACGAGAAATGTTTTAGTTTATTTCCTTCCGTTTGTTTTGTTGAACATAAAGGTTTTTTCCCCCTCCGTTTTATGTGGTTGTGGTAAGCCTACTATATATAAACATTTGTGTTCTGCTACATCTCACTTAACATTATAAAAGTAAGCATTTTCCTTGTTGCTTCAGACTCTGTAAACAGTTTAATGATTACATATCCCGTTAAATAGACTTCATAGTTTACTTTGCTGTTGTTCACTTATTGGATTTTTAGGTTGCTTTGGGAGAGTCTGAATAGCTATAAAAATGAACAAGACTTAGAGAGCTCAAATACCACATCCTGCATGAAGCTGGCCCTGTTCACCCCAGCTGAGGGTTCTCTGAAACACTTAGTTTGTTGAATCTGTGCCTCTTCTACGGCATAGTACTTATTTACATTGCCCTGTAGTTAGGAATAATGCTGTATCTTTCCTGTTCTCCATTAGGTTCTACACTCCCCATAGGAAAGGCTTATGTCAATTTTATCTCACCAACCCTTATACAAAGAAAAGCTTTTGTACATAGTAAGTAGTCCATAAACACATGTTGACTGACTACTGAATGATGAAAAAACCAAAAAAAAGCCACTTATCTTAGAAAAGATAAGAGGTAGTCACATCTGAAAACTGGTTTCCGCATGGAGAAGAGAATATTCTGAGTTGATTATGGTGGTAAAGGTTTATGATCCCAGCACTAGGGAGGCCGAGGCAGGAGAATCATTACTTTGAGGCCAGCCTGGGCAATATAGAGAGATCCTTTCTCCAAAATTATGAAAAGAATATTCTTGAATGCTCCATTATTAAGTAGCCTGTATGCTAGAACAAAATGGGTAGGAACAGGCATACATAAACTGAAGCAAAGAAGATTTAGGATACTTTCTGGAAGTATAGTGTCTTAGGGTTTCTATTGCTATGAAGAGAAGACACTATAACCACGGCACTCTTATAAAAGAAAACATTTAATTGCGGTGGCTTAAATTCTACATCTTGATCCAAAGGCAGCAGGAAGTGAACTGTCTGGGCATGGGTTGAGCATATATGAGACCTCAAAGCCTACCTCCACAATGACATATTTCCTCCAATAAGGCCATACCCATCTCAACAAGACCACACCTCCTAATAGTCCACTCCTTTTGGGGGACATTTTCTTTTAAACCAACATGTATAGATAGAACAGTTTCTTTAAAAATGCAATCCCAGCCGGGCAGTGGTGGCGCACGCTGTGCGCCTTTAATCCCAGCACTCGGGAGGCAGAGGCAGGTGGATCTCTGTGAGTTCAAGACCAGCCTGGTCTACAGAGATAGTTTCAAGACAGCCAGAACTGTTACACAGAGAAACCCTGTCTTGAAAATCAAACAAAATACATTGCTAGGGTCTTTTGAGGCCCAAAGTTTATATTTTGCTTTTAATTTGTTTTTTTAAAAATATGTTGTTTCCATATTGTATTTGTTTCCAAAGGCAGGAGATGCTGCATGCTTCTATGATATAAAGTTGGGTCGAAGGCGAGTAGAACATCACGATCATGCTGTTGTGAGCGGAAGACTGGCTGGAGAAAATATGACTGGAGCTGCTAAGCCATACTGGCATCAGTCAATGTTCTGGTAATAGTTCTGTGCCTTGGGGACACAACTGGTTAGAACTCAGTATTAATGAGTTCAAAATACAGCGCTTTTTATTTGGTTTATGATTGGTCTTTTTTTGTAGTTAATATACTGTTCTATAGAAGGGGGAAAGTTTGACCCCATGTTCATACTTTCTACCCCTAAGTGGCCACTGAATAAAAGTGCCCTGTTTGACATGTATAAAATGGGTAGAAATTGTACCAGTGCTTCTGGAAAAGTAAGTGTTTGAGCTGTAGTGGTTGGTACAAAAGTAGACCATTTAGAATGGGCAGCTCTGTATTTTTTCTTTACTAGTATCCCTAATGGTCCCAACATAGTGGGAAAAACACAGACTACTCATATGTAGCCTTTAAGACCAGCAATTTGTTGGGAATGGTGGCATACACCTTTAATCCCAGCACTTGTTAAACAGAAGTAGGCAAATTTCTGAGTTTAAGGCCAGCCTGATCTACATAGCAAGTTCTAGACTAGCTGGCCCTACATAGTGAGACCCTATTTCAATGATTTAACAAGCAAACAAACAAAAAAAAGATCAGCAACTCATAGGCCTATAAGACAGTTTGAATTTAAAAAGATGAGAATGGAGCTAGGCATTGGTGGTGCACACCTTTAATCCCAGTGCTTGGGAGGCAGAGGCAGGCAGATCTCTGTGAGTTCGAGCCCAGCCTGGTTTACAGCGTGAGTGCCAGGATGAGCTCAAAGCCACACAAGAGAAACCCTGTCTCAAAAAAAAAAAAAAAACACAAAAAAAGTTTAGAATGGGCTGGGATCCAACACAGATTTCTGGCCTCTGTGGGCAACAGGCATGCATGTGACCTACAGACAACATAAAGACAAAACACCCATGCACGTAAAAAAACAAAAGCACAAAACAAAACCACCCTGTCTCTCAGAGGAAAAAGAGAAAGAGGGAGGGTGATTTATTGATTGATTAATAGTAATTAGTACTGAACATTCTCAAGTCCTCAGGGTTGGCCCTGTTTAGTACACTTTGATCTTGATTGATTTGAATTAGAAGATAAGGTTAGCTGGAACTGTGCCTGACTAATTCCACCTACTAAAGAGCTGAGGCAGGAAGACCTCAAGTTTAAGCTTATTCTGGAGCAATGTAGCAGGATCCTGACTCAGATTTTAAAGCGAGCGGAGTATATCTTAGTGGTAGAGCACTTAACATGGAAAAGGTCCTGGGTCCAATGTCCAGTACTCTAAAGAAATGGAAACGTGGAGTACAGAAATGAAAACATCAAGGTTTCAAAAGACTAAGTTGATGCTGGAGATAATTTACAGCTAATAGGAGTACCTTTTAGGACAGTCACACAGTTTTATGAGTGAGTGGCCAAAAGGTAACATAAATTTCTAGGTCAGCACACATAACACAGTTAGGAAAGGTGAGTCCATAGAGTTATCAGTTAGGGCCTAGGTACAGATTCTAAGGATTCATTGTTTATTCTTCCTTGAAGATATAATCCCCCTGAAGATATAATTTAATGATCTATTGTGGCAAAGAAGATAAAATGTGTACTAGCAGAAGTAGTATCTTAGATTATTACTCCAAACCATAATGATGTCAGCAAGGTGTATGTAGTAATGGGGTGCAGTGAAATGGCTCAGTAAGTAAAAATATTTTGTTACCGAGCTTGATGACCTTGATTTACCCACAAGTTGTCTTCTGACCTCCACATGTTCCATAACACATGCATTCATGTACACACAAGAAGGAAAGCATGCCAGGCGAAGGCCAAGGGGTGACTGCTATTTAGTGAATGAAACTCTAGTCATTAAATCCCAACTTTCATCCAGTAGGGACACATTTTAAAGCTTCAAAAAGGCAGTTTTAATGTGAGCTAAAGAAAATTAGTTTTTAATCCCATTTACTCAGGAGGCAGACACAGGTGTATCTCTGAGGTCAAGGCCAGCCTTGTCTACAGAGGCAGTTCCACGTCAACAGAACAAGTTCTGTATAAAGCAAGTTTCAGGACAGCTGATGTGACAGTCTTGACAAAACAAAAAAAGGAAAAGAAAAGAAAAATAGAGTGTATTAAAAGTAGGGAACCTGGGCCTGGTGTGGTGGCTTGTGCCTATAATCCCAGCACTCAGGAGTTAGAGGCAGACAGATCTTTATGAGTTTGAGGCTAGCCTGGTCTACAGAGGGAGTTCTAGGACAGCCAGGGTTACAGAAACCATGTCTCAAACACAAACAAAACGGTGGGAACCTATCCTACCCTAAATGTTGGATGGGATAAAAACAAAGTAAAATTCAGGAAGTTTAAATCATTTTATATGGGTGTATGTTGTGTATTGTAGCTTCTTGAGGGGAAAAATGCTGTTTGAGATAATCCTGCTCCCTCACACTTGTCCTCAGATGTCCCGGTGACAATAAATCTGTTTGGCATTCCTCTTATAAATCCTGAATTATTTGACTGGCGTAAAAGTACAGTGTCACGAAGAGAATGCGCTACTATGCCGTTACTTATGGTCCTTTGACAAAATGTCCTCTTCTCTTTCCTTCCACAGGAGTGATTTGGGTCCTGATGTTGGCTATGAAGCTATTGGTCTTGTGGACAGTAGTTTGCCCACAGTTGGTGTTTTTGCAAAAGCAACTGCACAAGACAACCCAAAATCTGCCACGGAGCAGTCAGGTATGAAAGCCCAACCACTGCTCTAGGAAGAATGTTAAGAAGCACTGCATCTAAATTCTCCTGAACAAGTTAATTCTGTATGGGCCAGAGGGTTCTGGTGTTCAAATCCTCTATATTGTGGTTTAAAAGTAACCAAACCCACTGGGCAGTGGTGGCACATGCCTTTAATCCCAACACTCAGAAGCCACAGGCAGGTGGATCTCTCTGAGTTTGAGGCCAGCCTGGTCTACAGAGTGATTTCTAGGACAATCAGGACTACACAGAGACCCCTCTCTCAAAAGAAAAAGGTAACCAAACCCAAACTTACCACTCTGGTGCTCAGAGACCCTGGTCAAAGCACAGACTCAGATATTGTAGATATCCATCCTAGACAGTGGGCCACAGCCTGTTCAGTGACTCCAGTTTATATTCTGGGGCTGAGGAAAATCTAAGTGATGAAGCAAACCTGGATTTTTTTTTAGGGATTTTTTTCTGTATATTACCCACTTCATAATAATCTCAGGAACCAGGAGTGAGAACCTCTTAGGGCCTGGTGTCTTCCCTGGACCCTGGGACGTAAAGAATTGGGCTAAGGAGTTCTTAAGTTGACTCTAATTTGGTTGTCGGATCTGGATGCCAGGTTTGCTTCAGATGGGAGGCACCATTCTTGGAATGGGCTTTCCTCCTACATGTATTTCTTTTATTAGCTCCTTGGCCTTATTCCATGACCTTGGCTTAAGTTATTTAACTGTCCTTTTTTACTGGATGTGTTTCATGGGCAAATTACCTTTTTTTTTTTTTTTTTTTTTTTTTTTTTGGTTTTTCAAGACAGGGTTTCTCTGTGGCTTTGGAGCCTGTCCTAGAACTAGCTCTTGTAGTCCAAGCTGGTCTTTCACAGAGATCTGCCTCCTGAGTACTGGGATTAAAGGTGTGCACCACCACCGCCCGGCGGGCAAGTTACTTTTTAAGAAGGAGAAAGCAAGACATTATCTGTAAGTTCAAGGTCAGACTGATCCGTATAAGACCCTGTCCCAGAAAAGAAAAACAACCCTGAATTCTATGATTTGTTTTATTACTAACAGTTTTCATTGAAATAGCTGTATGACAAGTAGCTACTGTCCTGAATCATTATCCTAGCTTGCTTTCTACTTCTGTGATAAAGACCATGACCAAATGCCACTTGTGAAGGGACAGGTTGATTTGGCTTAAATGTCCTGATCACACTCTACCACTTAGTAATGCCAACACAGAAATTTAAATGGGACAGGAACCAAAGCAGAGAGTGTAGAGGAACGATGTTTATGTACTTAACCCATGGCTTAGTTAGCCTTTTTATTTTTTTATATTTATTTATTTATTATGTATACAATATCTGTCTGTGTGTATGCCTGAAGGCCAGAAGAGGGCACCAGACCTCATTACAGATGGTTGTGAGCCACCATGTGGTTGCTGGGAATTGAACTCAGGACCTTTAGAAGAGCAGGCAATGCTCTTAACCGCTGAGCCATCTCTCCAGCCCTTGGTTAGCCTTTTTATACAAGGAAAAACTGCCAGCCAGGGAGTGGTAACCCCCAACACTTGCTGTCTGAGGGCTGGGCCTTCCCACATCAATTAGTAATCAGGAAAATGCCCCCACAGACTTGCCTACAGGCCAATCTGATGGAGGCAGATCCTGAACTGATGTTCTTCTGTCTTCCCAGATGACTCTAGCATGTATCAAATCAACAGCAACAAAATAACAGCACAGTTGTGAATGCTTCTGAGAGGAGAGGTTCAAACCCTTTCCAGTTTCCATTTCCTGGAAATGTCTATAGCATGGGATGTAAACGAAGTAGAAAAGTGCAAGGTCAGGTTCAGCAGTGCCCAGGAGGTGGCAAGAAAGAACTTCCCTTGGCCTATGTTAATCGAAAGTGGCTCAAGAATATTCTGAGAATCAATACAAGATTAACAAAAAAAAAAATTCAGTAGATCTTCTATATACAAATGACCAATGCTGTGGGACAATGGTCTGTACCCTGTCACTTGTATTATTTTTAATAAAATCCTGATTGGCCAGTAGCCAGGCAGGAAGTAGAGGTGAGGCAATGAAAACAGGAGAATTCTGGGAAGAGAGTCAGTATGCAGTCCTCACCCAGACAGACAGGAAGCCAGACATAGAGCAAGAAAGATGTGACTGCCTCGCCGAGAAAGGTACCAAGCCATGTGGCTAACACAGACAAGATTTATGGGCTGATATAAGTTATGAGTTAATAAGAAGCCTGAGCTAATAGGCCAGTCAGTTTGTGATTTTAAAAAAAAAGAATATTTTGAGAAATATTGGAAAACAAACTATCTAGAAGAAGCTTTAAGCCAGTTTCAAAAGAAACTTTTCAGGCTGGGAAAATAGTTCAGTTGATAAAAGTGCTTGCCTTGCAAATATGAGGACCTGAGTTCAATCTCCATAAACCACATTTTAAAATACTGGGGGTGCAAAAACAGGTTTGCTGGGGCTTGCTGGCCAGCCAACGTAGCTTGTTGAGTTCCTGGCCATTGAGAAAGACCCTGTCACAAAAAAGCAATCCTGAGGAATGACACCCATGTTGTCACATGCGCATACACATGTTTACCTACACACACATACAGATACTTGCCTTCTAGAATTTTCCAAAGTCAAAATAACTGAACTTGGGTTTGTATTTGTTTGTGGGATTGGCTACAGGGACCAGTATCCGCTCAGAGAGTGAGACAGAGTCAGAAGCCTCTGAAATCTCAATTCCTCCCAGTACCCCTGCAGTCCCACAGGCCCCTGTTGAAGGGGAGGACTACGGCAAAGGTGTCATCTTCTACCTCAGGGACAAAGTAGTCGTGGGGATTGTGCTATGGAACGTCTTTAACCGAATGCCAATCGCAAGGAAGGTAGGTGCCTGTCAGACCCTTAGAAGAAGATGGGAAGTGGGGGTTGGAAGATATTCCTGTGACTTCACCAGGTGCCCTGAGTTGCATTGTCCACCAAGGTCAGATTGTACTTAAGCAAAACAAAAGCATAACCTTGGCTCAGAAACATTTCTTTTTTATTTGAGACTTGGCTGGGTGGCCTGAGAGTTGTCAAGCTGCTCATTTGGGGTTAGTAGAAAGCTGTTTCCCACAATCCCCTCCCTGTGTGTAACTGGAGACTAGCCCAGGCAGCCCCATTGTGTGGGCCAGGGCTGGGTGCACATGGAATGAGTTAAGAACCTATTGTTACTCTCTACCCCTCAGATCATTAAGGACGGTGAGCAGCACGAAGATCTCAATGAAGTAGCCAAACTCTTCAACATTCACGAAGATTGAAGCCCCATCATGGAATACACATGCACTTTTCCATCCCTGACAGGGGGGTTGGGTGGGTAAAGGAACATTTTTTTATTCAGCATACTTTCTCTTTATGTAGGAGCAGGAATCGAACAAGCCTCTGTGAATATTTTCATCTATATAGATGCACATGACAAATTAAAATCTGATTCTTTTAAATTCAGTTGGTTTATTTTAAAGGGGATAGGTAGATAAAGGAGTATGTGTATGTGTATCGGCAAGCTGACTATAGCTACTACCAAGTATATGGTTTTTCTCAGCCATGTATTCAACAGTCCACATTAAATGCCTGTCAGCACTCTGTAATCTTGGCCCACTATACCGCTCAGCTCACAGCTGTGATCCTATTTTATATGTATGGATGTTTTGCCTGCACATGGATCTGTGTGCCACTTGTGTGTCTGGTACCCATTGAGACCAGAAATGGGCAGTAGATCCCCTTGGACCAGAGTTACTTCCTGTTGTGAGCCACCATATGGGTGCTGGGAATTGAATACTAGTCCCCTACAAAAACAACCAGTGCCCTAACCACTGAACTATCTCTCCAGTTCCACAAGGGAAGATTGGTTTTTTGAGATAGGGTCTCACCGTAGTTTTTCTGGCTTGGAATTTGTTATGTGGGTGATGTTAGCTCCATGATCTGCCTACCTCTTGTTTCCCAAGTGCTGGCATTAAAGGTGTTTACTACCATGCCTGGCCTAATTCTTCCGAGGGCAAGTTCACAATTTCTTTTTTGGTTTTTTGAGACAGGATTTCTCTGTAGCTTTGGAGCCTAGAACCAGCTCTTGTAGATCAGGCTGGCTTCAAACTCACAGAGATCTACCTGCCTCTGCCTCCCGAGTGCTGGGATTAAAGGCATGCACCACCACAACCACCCGGCTAAGTTTACTATTTCTATGAGGGCTTTCTTCACCCTTCCAAACCTAACCCTTTCTGTCTCAGTGACTGACCTATAAGCTCCCTGTAAGCAGTCACCATGACATTAATGTCTTGCTCGCGGTTATATATGCAGAAGCAAAAGAGAGCTCTGGTTCGTAACAGATGCTTAATAAATTATCTTTGAATGAGTGACCAAATAAACAGAATAAACTCAGGTTTATATTGAAAAACTAGCCGGGCGGTGGTGGCGCATGCCTTTAATCCCAGCACTCGGGAGGCAGAGGCAGGTGGATCTCTGTGAGTTCGAGACCAACCTGGTCTACAGAGCTAGTTCCAGGACAGGCTCCAAAGCCACAGAGAAACCCTGTCTCAAAAAAAAGAAAGAAAGAGGGCATGGTGCCCTGCCCTGTTGGAAGTCCAAGGCCCACCCCCATCCCTCCTGGCCTAGGAAGGAGTGCATTCAAAAAGACTTGGTTCTCAAAAAGTTAATACATGCAGAAGAGATAGGTTCTGGTGTCATTGTTTGTGGGTTCTCCATCTGCCAACTTTCGCCGCCACATTCAGAGAGTCTGGTTGGAAGAAGGGGGAGGGAGGAGGGGTGGGGGGTAGTGGGAGGGGACCGGGAGAAGGGGAAGAAAGGAAAAAAAATTTTTTTATCTTTAATTATGTTCTTGAATGGAAAAAATAAAACAAAACAATGTATGGAAAAAAAAAAAAAGAAAGAAAAACTAGCTGCTCCAGAATTGAACTAGTCCTACAGGGGACAGAAAGGTTACACACACACTCATGCACAATTGGTTTAGAAGCCAATTGTGATGATGGCACGTGCCTATAATCTTAGCACTCAGGAGGCTGAGGCAAGAGGATTGCTATAAGTTTGGGGCCAAACCTGGGCCATATAGTGAGATCTTGTTAAAGAAGAAAGAAAAGGACTGGAGAGATGGGTCAGTAGTTAAGGGCAATGACTGCTCTCCCGAGCACCTGGGTTTGATTCCCAGAACTACATGGAGGCTTACAACAGGATCCCAGGAGATCTAACATCTCTTCTGACATCCATGGGCATCAGGCACTCAGGAGGTCATGGAGGCAGAACACCCATACACATAAAAAAGTTTAAAATGAATTTTTAAAAACTTCATAGTCAACTAAGGGGTTTTTTTTGGCATTTTAAAGTACTTAACCTTGTGTGTGTTACATTCTAAGCAAGTAGTCTACAACTGAGCTACATCTTGCCCCCCTTTTTGCTTTTATTTCAAAGCAGTCTCATGAAGTTGCCCAGGATAATCTTGAGCTCACTTTGGTTCTCTCTCTCTCTCTCTCTCTCTCTCTCTCTCTCTCTCTCTCTCTCTCTCTCTCT
>PVIU01021500.1:0-31426 GCA_004026605.1 Ondatra zibethicus
TGAGTAGCAGGTGGTACTTTACCTCCCATGCTCTCCACCCACTCCCTCAGGAAACGCATTTCCTCGGTGTGCAGGACGCTCGGATCCTGCTTACACATCTTCACGAAGGCCCGAAGCTCGCTCACTTTGCGGGGATCCATGGTCGGGAGGCGGGAGGCGAGGGGCGGCTGTGTAGGCCCGGGCGCTGCTCAACGTGACCCCCCCAAGGGGATTTTTATATCTGCAATAAGAGTAGCTCTCATGCTATAACATGTATTAACCCTTTTTTATTACTCTTATAAGCAAATTGCTAGGCACTCTGTAGAAATTAAAGATAAAATGCTGGGAACTCAGCATCTCTTCCGCATTGACTCTCAGTGAGAAAAACAAGCGGAGGCAAAGGACACAAGTGTGAAGTCGTGTGTGGCACACGGAGGCAATTGTTACAAAGGCCTGACCACGCTCGTGTGGGTTTAGGAGCCTTGTATAGCTCTAGTCGGCAGGACACTGTTCACAATCACGCACAGGCTGCACCTAGGGCAGTGCTGGTGACTCTCAAACTAGCTCACGTCATCCCTGGACAAGGGTCCACTGTGGCCTTGGAAGAGTTCAGGGATGCCGTAAGCAGCAGCAAGGACCCTGGGGAGAGGAAGACTAATCATTTGCTAACAGAATAGAAAAATGAGTGTTTGTAGAGTCAGTAACAATACAGTCAAAAATCTTGGAGTTTTTTCTAATTTTTAAAATACGTTTTTAATTGACATATAATTACATCACTTTCCTCCTCTCTTTCCTCCCCCAGCCCCTCCCAACTACCTCTCTAGACCCACCCTCCCATGGCTCCCTCCTCGAGTTGATAGCTTCTTTTTATCTGATCATTATTATCATGTGAAATGGAAATTGGAAGGGTTTCCTCACGGTAGGTAAGTCAGTACAGAAGGCGTGATGAGATACAGATACCACAGTTATTTGCTAAAGCCTCAAGGAATCATGTTGAATATTTACCTAAAATTGCAATATATATTATAAATTATAAATCATATACATATGCATACATACATACACACATACACATATATGGAAGGTACGCCATACCATTAGTACCAGGCACAAGAAACTGCCTGGTTGTGCAGGGCGGTCCAGGTGACTCCCAAAACAGTATCGATTATGGACATGAGTCTAGGTTGCCTCTTGGGTTGAGGGTGGGCCTTACTGTTAAATATACTGGACACTTAGGACACAGGACTTGGATGATTCAAGCTGGATCTGACCTGAAAGCTTTATTTCCTTCAGTCTAGCTTTCGTGGTTCCAGAAAATTCTATGTCAGCTGCCAAGGGAGGAAGCAACTAAACAGCCCTACCCTGCTGCAGCACCTATGAAATGCCCACATGATGTAATGAGATTGAGAGGAGTAAAAAATTCCCTCGCTCCTATCCCGGCTGGAATGCTCACCCACAAGTGGGCGGCAGGTCTGCAGTGCTCATGAGAGCACGGGTTCTCCCACAAGTGGGCGGCAGGTCTGCAGTGCTCATGAGAGCACGGGTTCTCCCACAAGTGGGCGGCAGGTCTGCAGTGCTCCTGAGAGCACGGGTTCTCCCACAAGTGGGCGGCAGGTCTGCAGTGCTCCTGAGAGCACGGGTTCTCCCACAAGTGGGCGACAGGTCTGCAGTGCTCCTGAGAGCACGGGTTCTCCCACAAGTGGGCGACAGGTCTGCAGTGCTCCTGAGAGCACGGGTTCTCCCACAAGTGGGCGGCAGGTCTGCAGTGCTCCTGAGAGCATGGGTTCACCCACAAGTGGGCGGCAGGTCTGCAGTGCTCCTGAGAGCATGGGTTCTCTGACCTGGTCGCCATGCTCCCCCGTTGCTGCATGTTGCTTCCTGCACTGTGCTCCCTCACCCTGTTCCCTACACATTGCTGGAAGGCTTCATTTCTTGTAGCTTGGCAAAAGCTTCCTTCCTGGGCTCTGGGTTTTCCACTCCTTGGCTCCTGTAGCTGTGGTTTAAGTGGGAGGTTGTCCTTTCTGTCTGCCCTGGAGCTAGGAGAATCCACTGCTATGGTTGGGAATCTTGAATTCCCCCTCCCCCCCAAGCTTTACCGTTGCTGGTGGTAAAAGAAAAATCCTAGTTTTGTGGACTCTGAGGAAGACTCCATCTGGTCACAGGGCAGAAGATAACATGGTCCCTTTCCTTCCAAGGGCCCTGGTCCTCCCGCGAGTGGGCTTACCTGCACTGCCTGTGGTGTCATGGGCTGAGCTGGCTACCCCATCTTCCTGAGTCCTGACTTTGTTTGGATTTTCTGTTCTTTCAGCTCCAGCTCAATTGAATCTGTTTTCATTTATTTAGTTTTCTTTCTTATCACCTTGGAGATTTTCCTTAATGTTGTGGGATATTCTTCTCTTTTTGCTTTTTGAGGGGCCCACCACCTTGCTCTCAAATAAATCACACATGGAGGCTTATTCTCAGCTATGAATACCGGGCTTAGCTTGGTTTGTTTCTTGCCAGCTTTTCTTAAATTATCCTGAGTATCTTTTGCCTCTGGGCTTTCATCTTTCTCTATTTCTGTGTATCATTCTTTACCTCTTTCTCCGCGGCTTGCTGTGTAGCTGGGCAGCTGGCCCTGACGTCTTCCTCTCCTTTTTCTCTTCTGCTCCTCAGTCACCGCATTTTCTCCTTTTATCCTCTCTGCCTGCCAGCCCCTCCTATCCCTTCTTCTGCCTCAGTATTGGCCGTTCATCGCTTTATTAGGACCATCAGGTGTTTTAGATAGGCAGAGAATCACAGCTTCACAGTTAGTCAAAGGTAGCATAAACAAAAATAACACACCTGAAAATAATATTCCCCAATGCCTCCAGACTGCACAGCCACGTGCATTTCTGTCTTGTGTGAGGTGCTGTGGGCTGGGTGTCTGCACTGCTCTGAGCCTGGTCCTTGAGCTGCTTGTCATGTCTCTGTGTAATTCATAATTGCATCCCAGTTTCTCAGAGCAGTTAGCTTAGATGACAACAGCCATAATACCGGCACTAACAAGAATATAATTTAGCCAATTACTAATGGTTTAACTTTTGAAAATAAGTTTTAGACAGATGGTTCGTTAAAACATAATGGAAAATATCAAAAGTTACAGACACATTATGAAATCTATGCGTAGTACTCAGAACTCATGTCTTAAAGGAATCATTTATTCTGAATAAGAATAGAAAGAAAGGTAGAAGCATTTATCGTGAGCTTTCTAAAGGAAGATTTCATGCATATGTTCATGATAACGATTGGTCTGCCTATCTCATTTTCCATTTTTAATTATGTGTACGTGTGTGTGGGTTTGTGCACGTGAGTGCAACTCCTGCAGAAGCTCAAAGTGGTGTCAGGTTCCCTGGAACTGTAGTTACAGGTTGTTGTTAGCTGTCTGATGTGGCTATTGAAAACTGAACTTGGATCCTCTGCAAAAGCAGTACACACTTCAACTACTAAGTCATCTTTCCCCCCATCTACTTATTAACTTTTACACTATAGAAGATAACAGAGGGAAACTGCTGGGTTTTTGCTGTTTTTTTTTTCTTGTAGATACAGCTTTTAAGTTAGTCTTTTGAAATTCTAGTTTTGCAGGCTTAAACCATTATTCTTTAAGCCACATAGATATTTACCTGTATTTTCTTCTTTGTTGTTATGTTTCCATGAAGCACGATTAATAAAAACCCAGAGACAGAAATTGGGGTTCAACCCGAAGGTCAGAAAAACAAAGCAGCCAGCCGCTGGCTCTTACCTTGACCTCAGTCTGAAACGGCGATCCTGCCTTTAGGAATCTCAGAATGAGACTGAGACTGAGCGCTGTCTCCTCCCATCTTAAGCTCCTCTCTGGTTCCGGGATTAAGGGCGTGCACCACTACTGCCTGGTTTCTAAGGCAAACTAGTGAGGCTACTGGAATCAAAGGTGTGTCTCATTGCTGCCTGGTCTGTAAGGCTGACCAGGGTGGCTGTTTTACTTTTCTGATCTTCAGGCAAGCTTTATTTATTAAAATACAAATGAAATGCTACTACATTTCCACACTGTAAAAATTTAACATTCATTTTATTTGTGCATGTACAGGGCCAGATAAAGCCATTGTGGCGTGCACATCGAGACCTTGCTTTTCAGGTGCGTGGCAGCGATCACCTTCACCTGCTCAGCTGTCTTCCTGGTCCTCCCTTCACACAGGATGATAATGATTTAAATTATTCTAACTGTGTATTTGGGAAAGAAAGCCTTAAAATATTTTTTTTTCAGGAATGCCTAATGTCCCTCAAAATGTTGCCTCCCCCTATAACGTGTGTTCAGTGCTTCTCTCGCGTGTTTGAGTCCATGAGTGCTGATCGCTGCCGCTGCTTTGTCATTGGTGCGTACAGATAGCTTTGCTTCTAGCACAGCTCCGCTTTAATTAACAGCCCTGTGAAATATGTGCTTTATCCGACAGGAGAGAGACTGCTCTTCTTATTTTTTATTCTCTTTCCTTTTGGCTTCATCTTACAATTTTCATGAGGTATAGATCACAAACTGACTTTGATTTTAGTTATATTAAGCTTTGACTGTAGTTATAATTAATTTTTCATCCAGAAATATGGCAGGTGACTTAGTCCAAGCCAGTAAGTCAGTTTGTCATGCTTCCAAACCTACTTCCACAGTAAGAATCTCAAATGTGCAAAGCCTTTGAGTTGGGAAGATCTTTCAGGCCACTTAGAAAAATCTACAGAAGCAACTCAGTTTCCTCTGTTTGTAAGGTGAGCCTTGCTTTGAAAAGACTTTACTATTTATTGTACATAACAAGAGGTATAAGCGTGTTCACAACATTTACCTGGCAAATTCCCTTTGGGGATGCCCTGAGCATAGAATGAAAACTTTGTTTAATGAAGCAAAATTGTTCATCTGTGGGAGCAGATTCTATAAGTAAAGGCATATATATCAACACATGGAATACTACATAGAAAAGAATATCAACACATGGAATACTACATAGGAAAGGATATCAGCACAGGGAATACTACATAGGAAAGGATATCAGCACAGGGAATACTACATAGGAAAGGTCTGTCAGTACAATGGAATACTACATAGGGATTTTTGTGGACTGTAAAACTGTTGGGAAATATTTTTAATTTTTATTGCATTATTTTCTTAGTGGGGGCACACATGAAAGAGGTCAGAGCACACCTCTGTGAAGCTGGCTTCCCTTTCCCTTTTACACAGACTCCAGGGACCTCCTCTCTGCTTCTTAGGGTTGCACAGTGTTTACCCGCTGAGCTTTCTGGCCAGCCCAGAAGACATTTTTAATGAACTGTAACTTAAAACCCTCAAGTTGCTTTGCTTTAAGAGAAGCAAAGTTCTAAGACCCCCTCCCCATGGTCGCTCCTATCCAGGTCTGATCCACGTACACTAAAGCTGAGCTGCCCTGTTCCTGCATTAGCCAGCGCGGCCTGGAAATGGATACCCAGCCTGGACTGTTGTGCGTGTAGACAGATCACAGCCCCGTTTCCCACCAGCCCCGAGCCTTTGCATTTTTGTTTCAGTGAGGGGTTCTCTGACTGCAGAAGCTAAAATGTAGACTCTGTTAGCTGCCCTAGGCCCCCTCAAACATCATGTCATAGCTCCTCCAGCAGGCATTTTCTATCCTCGCTTCCTCCTACTGAAATGAACCTGGATAGAAATTTTTGTGTTTCACTCAGACTTTTAGCTCATGCACAAGATAAGCGAGGCATAAAATGGCTGTGAAATAAGGAAGAACGGAGGGTCCGTGGACATTGTTTTGTTAATATGGCTTTGTTTGTCTGGCACAGGCTTGCCAGACTGATAGCAAGCAGTTTCTTGCCTGTTTCCAGAGCAGGTCTGCTCACCTGGCCTTACCTGAACAGGTCCCATGGATGAAAAAATACCATGTTGAGGAAGGGATGAGGTAGCAAAACTGTGGTTCTCAAACTCACGAGTACTGCTATGGAAGGACTGAGCTGGGAATATGACTTAGAGACAAACTCAGGTCTCAACTTGTGACCACAAGGAGGGGACAACACCATTGCCAACCTCTGCCCTTACTCTGACGTGAGGTGCCAGAGCTGATCTTCCCTGAATTAGGTTCCCTTCTCTGCTATAATTCAAGTTCACAGTCATGTGCCCAAGGCTTGTAGACTTTGTGTTATTGAGGCGGGGGAAAGATGATGCCAGAGAGGAAAGGTCATTGTAGATCCTGAGTTCTCCTGCTCACATGTGGCATATGGCCTCTGTGGATACAATGCTGGGTGGAGTGGCATTTCATTTGTATTTTCATAAATAAAGCTTGCCTAAGGATCAGAAAAGTAACACAGCCACGCTGGCCAGCCTTACAGCCAGGCAGTGATAACACACATCTTTAAACCCAGTGGTTATACTAATTTGCCACAGAAATTGGACCGTTTAATTCCAGTGATGCATGCCTTTAATCCCAGCCCTAGAGAGGAACAGGAAACCAGGAAACAGGAGTATAGGAGTCCTTAGTCTTTCTCCTTTCCCCACTTCTCCCTTGCATTTGACCTGGAGCCCCAGTCTCTGGAATGGTGCTCCCTCTGGTTAGGGCCTTTCTTCTCAGTTAAACCTCCACAGGTTGCTGTCACAGACATACCCGGAGGTGTGTCTCCCAGGGAATGGTAAGTCCAGCCAAAGGCCGACGAAAGCAAATCATCACAGAGCTTCACACTAGCCGTTTCCTTCAGACACGGCTTACCGGGTCACAGGTGACACATGCCCTAGAGGTCAAAATAATGGATTCCTGCATGCCCATTACTTTCCTTTCCTCTGGCTTCTCAAGGTCCAGTGAGAAAACATGAGGGCTGGCAAGACGGTTCAGCCCGTGAAGCTGCAGCTGCACAAACCTGATCTGCAGTCAAGTCAAACCTGATCAGAGTCCCAGTCAAGGTGAGAGGAGAGAAGCAACTTCTGAAAATAGTCTTCTGCCATCACATACGCACGTGGTGCACACCGGTGCACGCGCACACACAGTAACAAACACACACACACACACCTTTAAAAGAAAGAAAAGATTTATGCTGACAAGGGTTCAGCGTTTGACAGCACAGAGAGCTTCCACCAGCTCCGACCAGAAGACGCCTATTTTTATTGAAGGAGGAAGTGATCTCAGCTGGCACAGTGCAGCGAAAGGACGGCAACCAGCTGTGGGTAGGAAAACAGATTGACGAGGGACAAAATGCTGTTTTTAAGGGAAATCAAGCCACACTTGTGAGAAATCGGGATGAAACAAGCAAATCAGAAGGCTATTTGGCTTGTTCTGAATAGCCAAGTCTTCAGGGTTTTATGTGAAAAAAATCCAGGTCTCTGGCACGCAGAGAAGTCACCAACAGAAACTGAAGGCTTCTGCTCCAGCAGTCGTAGCTCGTGTGGATGCAGCTCCAGCACATCCGGGAAGGGAGAGGTGCTCACTTGAGCGAACATCGTTTTAACTACAATTTGGATACTACATGCTAGGGAAGAACTTTTCCTTCTTGATAATCAAGGGTGGTCAGATTTCCCCAACTCCACATGTGGTTTTGTTATTGAAGTAGCTCACCATTATCAGAAAACTTGAAACCAATTAAGTTTAGCCTGGTTTATTTGGACAAAGAATGATTGGCATGTGACTTTCTCAAGGCTAGTAGAATTTGGGGACGCGACATAGAAAGAAGCACAGGGATTTTCACGGGCAGCCTGCAGTTAACTAAACTCCCACTGTAAGGATTGGCAGAGCCTCGGTGATGTGTGATGAGAATATATTAGTTTGGTTGAGGTTTGCTTCCATGGGAATGAGGTTGAAGTTCTATGTGTGGGGTCTCCTTTAGGCAAGGATGGCCTCTCTTCCAGGGAGGGACGCCTGCCTCACTTTGCTGACTTGTGGGTCCTGTAGGGCCATTTCCTTCCCCCTCTCATCTCATACAGTGGTTTGAAGGAGAAATGGCCCACTCCGTAGGTCTCTAGTGGATGGCTCTGTTTGGGGAGGTTTAGGTGAGTGGCTTTGCTTAGGACATCCACCACTGGGGGCTGGTGCTGACAGCATATAGCCCTACCCTACTACTACTTCGTGTTTGCTGTTGAAGATGTGATCTCTCTGCTTCCTGCACCTTCGGCCATGCTTCTACCATTATGGATTCCTCCTCTGGAATTATACATTCTTTCTTCAATAAGTCATTTTTGGTCATGTTTTTTTTTAAAAGATTTATTTATTTATTATGTATACAGCATTCTGCCTGTATGTATGTCTGCACACCAGAAAGAGGGCACCAGATTTCATCATAGATGGTTGTGAGCCACCATGTGGTTGCTGGGAATTGAACTCAGGACCTCTGGAAGAGCAGCCAGTGCTCTTAACCTCTGAGCCATCTCTCCAGCCCAAGTTTATTTTTTTTTTAAAATCAGGGCAGCAAGAAGTAAACATTATACCTCCTGTCACTCATCTTTCCAGGGTCTCCATGTTGACTAGGAAGTCCCCACATTTTCTGTGTGGCTGAGGTTGACCTTGAACTCATGTTCCTTCTGTCTTTTTGGCAAGCTCTGGGATTGTAGGTGGATGCCACCACAACTGGCCCAACTTCTTCCTCTGCTTCTACCCGTTCCTCTTTCCATCCCCCATCTCCCACCCATCACTCATCATCTCTCTCCATTTTCCTCCTCCTTCATTACTTCTAGATCACATTAACTAAGAGAGGAGGGCAGGGATCCATCTTGTCCCAGACTCCCGAGAATCCTTGAAAGGTGCTCACATGTGGCTCTGTGATGGCCGTAGGGCAGTGGGCTCCACACAGGTCATTCTCAGGCCCTGTCTCCTGCTCCATGGCGGAGGAATCTGTCACATGAGGCAACAGGAAAGGTGAATGCTTGCTGAAGAACCCTCAACACTGATTCTTATTTACAGGGTCCCCACAGCTGCCTTCTTGACACTCGGGAGGCACTGTCTGCCCTACCTGGGGTCCACAGACCTCCTGCCATGCTGTAGGGAAGGGTCCTTTGGGGACTTAGTGAGGAACCAAAAGTGGTTTTTCTCAAGATTTCCTCAGTGCAAGCTGTTAACTCTCTGAAAGAAAGAAAAGGTTATTTTTCCTTAAAGAAATATATCTCATTTCAGACTCTAAATGGTTCTCAAAATCCCAAGTTAAGTCAGGCTGTTCTGAAGTAATAACCTCGGCCTGTTACAGGGAGTTAAAGCCACTGCTACAGGATTCCTTTCCCAGTATTCTTAACACTGTGCTCAATATTAATCTCTCAGCGTTTCCTTATCAATCACTTTTCCCACCATAACACTTTGGGAAAATAGAAAACTGATGATTCATACTGGGAGAGAGTTTCTGTCAGGCCCTAACATTGTCCCTAGGCTTTGTCTTCAATACCCGGCTTTCCACACCTTCTCTTGCTTGACAGGTGTGCTCTAAGACTGAAACCGGCCCCTGCTTGCCCCTGGTGAGACTTTAGAAACACAGTCCTGCCCAGCATGGGTGGAGGCACACCTTGGCCATCTACCTTATTTTGTGGATGTTGATAAACTCATCCAAAGGGGGTGGAGAATGGTGGACTCCTGCTGTTTTTGTTAAGCCTGTGGCCTCTTGTATGCTAGTTAAGTGCTTTCTCCCTCCCACCGAGCTATACTCTGGAATAGTCTCATAACCTTTATTTTCTCTAAGGAAATGCCCTCAAATATGTATGCAAACACAAAGACACATGAGCACACTCTCGTGGGACTGGAGAGATGATCCTGTGGGTAAAAGTGTTGGATGACAAAGTTTAATGGCTTGAGTTCAGGTCACCAGGATGCACACAAAAACTAGACACAGTAATGTGAGAGTCTGTAATCTTAATGCACCCCTATGGAGAAGTGGGAGGCAGAGTCAAGAGAATCTCTAGGGACTTGCTGCCCAGCCTGGCTTTAATACTAATGACAAACCCATCTCAAACAAGCTGGAAAACAAGGACTGACACCCGAAAATGATCTTACTTCCACAAGCATACCATGGTATGCACAAACCCACAGCACATGCATGCCCACAGCACACACACGCCCACAGCACACGCGAACAAGCACCCCACCCCCCATTGATTCTTCCGTTGGCATTTCTTAAGCCCTCGGTGAATACTCAGCCCTGCACTGGGTGCTCCAGTGAGCACTGAATGGCTTGTCCTTTAGTTCTTTATCAACACTTATATCAGTAGACACAGCGAAGTTCACTGGAGCTGAAGTGCTGCACAAACACATTAGTGTACACAGCACACTAGTGTACACAAACAGCACACTAGTTGTTTGGCTCCTGACTGGCGTGAATGCTGGACAAACGGTTCCTTCCAAACACTTTTGTAAGGGTCGTGCCATCCTAGTTTGGAGGGCCTTCTCTGGTTCTTTCCACTGCCTGGACACACTGCTTCTGTGATAACTTCCACCTCATGAATCCTGGTAGACTTTTCCTGTAAAAAGACTACAATTCCTGCTTAGCGGTCCAATAGGGCAGCAGCACATTAACTATCTGGCTGCCATTTTCTGGTTTTGCTAATTTTTTGTTCTGTGGCTGCCGCTCTGTGACTTCTTCTCATTGTGCACATGTGTTCCCGTCACCTCTCTGCTCTAAGCATTTCCTAAGCGGAACACTTCATGGAGAAAGAACAAGAGCAAACACCTGTTTTCCTCTAAGGCCCCTGTCAAGGCTGGTCCCTCTGTTCTCAGTCTCCTGTCAAGATAACCAGACATCAATCTTCGTGGGTTTTTTTTTTCTCTTTTCTTTTTTGAGACCTGGGCTCATGCATTCTAGTCTGTCCTTGAACTTGCTATGCGGTCAAAGGTGACCTTAAATTTCTGACCCTTTTGCTTCTACTTCCTGAGTTCTGGGATTATAGTACCACCATGCCAGGGTGTTCTTGTCTTTAAAACTAGCAGAGGTGACAGTCAAGACCGTGAGAAAACCTAGTTCAGACAATAGTGCACTATAACATTACAAAGGAAAGGGCTCTGAATTTTAGCCCTAAAAATGGTAAATGTTTCAGAATAAATATGTTTAAATTGGTTTAAATAATACCGAAGGCAAACCTGTATAAGGTACTCGTTAATGTGTACATGTATAAGGCTGTAACATGGTACTCATGTGTACAAATTTCATGTTTTTATGTACTAGTCAAAAATCAAAACAAAAAGAAACAAGTAGGCATGGCTAAGAGAAGGTAGGCGTGGCTAAGAGAAGTCCCAGGCAAAATTTTCTCTATCTTTATCTTATAAAGGTATAGTGAAGAAACAATCCTTTAAATCAATAACTGTGAGAGGCCATCACTTTGGTAACAGAGAGGGCAGAGGAATTCCAGATTGCAGAGGGGCCATAGGCTGAATAGCCTTGTTGATAGCTTTTAGATCTGTCATCAGTCTCCATTTTCTAGGTTTTTTTCTTAACAACAAATACAGGAGAATTCCAAGGGCTGGTAGATTCTTCTATATGTTGAGCATCTAATTGCTCTTGTACCAGCTGTTCTAAAGCCTGCAACTTTTCCTCAGCTAAGGGCCATTGCTTATCCTATATTGGTTTCTCAGTCAACCATTTTAAAGACAGGGCTGTTGGCACATCTGCAGGGTTATCAATTGCTTTGTGTTCTTGTACAGCCCGAATGGCCGGTGTTCATCATCTGTAATATCTTCTAATATTTTCCTCGGAAACATAAGCTTTAGGGGCTGCAGGAATGTTAATCTGGGCATTCCATTGCTGCAATAGGTCATGACCCCACAAATTCACTGCAATATTGGCTATATATGGCCTAGTTTTCCTATTTGCCCTTCTGGCCCTATGCATTCAACCCATCTCGTGCTTTGTCTTACCTGAGATAGGGTTCCAATTCCCATGAACTGAACATCTACCTCCTGAAGAGGCCAATTCGGATGCCAAGATTCTGGAGTAATGATAGCCTTCAATAAAAATGCCATTTATACACACTCTTAGCTTTGGTCTTTGTTCATTTATAGAAGTCTGCCAGAATATATGTTTCCTCTGTCCCACCAGAGTTCTTGACTCATTCTCCACATTTATCTCATCATTCAGACCATTATTGCTTTTGACAGCAGGCATGGGATCTTCTAATTTTCCTGATGTTTTACTGTGGATATTCTCCACAGTAACTGGGAATGACTGGACCACATTCGTCATGGGGCCTGCAAGAGGCCCCCCACAGCGTTTCCTGATGGTATCGGGTTGCCTTGTCTATCTTTTGTTGACCTACATTCATTGGTCCAATGTCAGCCTTTGCCACACCTCCTACATAAACCTGAAGGCTGAGTCCTCCTGTTTCTGTCATTTCCAGAAGAGGCATTATTCCTGGAAATCTGTTGACTACAATCCCTTCTCATATGTCCCATTCTACCACAATTAAAATATTTGGTATTTTGATGTCTTCTCTTACCATTGGAAATTGCTTCTCCTACCCACGCTTCAGTACCATAGTCAAATGTCTCGATATTCATTGTATGCAAGACCCATTCACCCATTGGTGCTGATCTGGGAGTGTCTCAGAAGCACAGACTTGCATTTCCCGCTGGAAGCTCTCCTGTTCTTGACTCCCCTCAAGCCTACCCACTTGTGGAATCAAATAGCAGGCCCCGCTTGCCACATCTGTTTCCTTTCACAGGGAGGATTCCTTGCCGCTAACAGGGTTATTCTGTAGTCTGTGAACCTGATAGGGTACTCGGATACTGTTGCCAGGAGCTGATAACTGATTCCGCAGATTGTTTGGAAGATTCCTATAAATACCATGCTTTTAGCAATTACTCATGTTCTGTGAGCGTAACTGCTGTGCTTTGGAGAATTTACCAAGGCTCGTTTGTGCTCGTGTCTAATTCTCTATTGTAAATAACAATACAGTACAGGGAAGGTTTGTTCCAATCGACTCCAAGTCTCATGAGTACAGAGTGGTTGTCAATGCACTTTTCACGCTCTTTGGTCCATTTCATGTCTTTGTTTCTTGCCCTCTTCAATCATTTTCTTGTTGGGGGGCTGTGGATTTTAGCTAAATGCTCTACAACTGATTGCATCCCCAGACTCTCTTCCATTCTGCCCTTAATGACTGCTGAGCACTTCTTTTGTAATAAAGACCCACAGTCATTATAAAACCGCAGCAAGGATTAACAAAATGCTGTGTGCTGTGGTTGAGGCTGGCTCGGGACACCCTTCACCTCACAGAAGCTGCTTTATCTTTACAGCTTCTATCAGCAGCATACTGTTTCTTTTAATTATTATTTTGGCATTTCCATATCTGGTCATCATATGCATATATATTTTTATTTTCAAGAAAACTTGAATTGGTTCAGTAGAGAACACAATTTTAAATTTTGCAACGCTATTCATTTTGAGTCGAAACTCTTGCTGAAGCCGTGCATGCTTGCCTACATCTCAACAGCTGCGTGGGTCTGACCAGGGTAGCATCTCTCAGCACAGCCTCAGGGAACCTTCCCGATGATGGCTGGTTCACATGTCCTGGCTGTATTGCTGTATGATCAGAATCCTGAAGGCTGAAATAAAGAGGAAGATTAAATGAGCCCCAGGAGTTGCTTAATGGGCAGTCACTGCCAAGGACAGAGTACAGCTTTGGTGTTGATCTTCCCGGGGCCAGGGAGGTTGGGCTCCGGACCGAAGGCTGGTCTGTGGTGTGTATGTCATGAGCCTGCTCTAATTCCTGGAAAATGTATGTAGGCAGAAAGATGGCCTACATCATTCCCACTTCCTTCTGGCTCCCACACATGCACATTTGTGTCACTGCTGGCCCAGAGCTGTTGCTCGGAGGAGGGTGGCCTTGGCAGCCGGTGGGAAAACCCAGGGGTCCTATTTAGGCAAGCTGGGTTACCACGACTCTTCTCACCAATGAGATGAAAGATCTGTTGAGAAGAAAGACAGCAAATTTCTTCTTTAAAGATTTCCCTGAGCTTATAATTTGCTTTTCACAATAAAGAGAAGCTGTTTACTCTCTACTCAGCCTTAAAACATTTTTTCCTTGTGAGTAATTTTCATAGAAACAATGTGGCTTTTCTGTAGAGTATGTCATGATGCCAGTGTGCTGGGGATGGGGCTATGACATCATCCTTTAAGGGCTGCCTGGATTCAGTGCCTTTGCATCTTCCCAAAGCCACGGAAGAGTGCCAGTCCTTGAAGTGGCTCTGGAAGCCTCTGCAAGCTGCTCTGAGATCTCTCTGTTACCGGCTGGCAGGGCATCTCCTGTGCAGGAGAGGGCAGTGCAGGATCTTCAGGTTTCTTTCGATGGAATTCTATGGAATGGTGGTATTGCAGTATCTGGTTTAGTGTTCCGTTCTCTCTAGTCCACACCCCCTCCCGGGGGTGGGGCATCACTCTGCTCACGTGCCAGGATAATAAAGCACCAGCTTAGGAGAGTTCTCTCTCACAGCCTGGAGGCCGGAAGTCCAAGACTGAAGTGTGGCAGTATGGTGGAGGTCCCCAGGGCAGGATCTTCCCCAGGCCTCTGTTAGCTTCTTGGAGAATGTGCAGTTCCTTGACCTTTGGTGGGAAGCTGCAGCTCCACCTGCTGCTGTGTGTGTTTGCATAAAGATTCCCCTCTAAAGGTTCCGGTAATTAGATTCGTGGCCCCCATTCCACCGTGGTTTCTGTGTGGACCTTAAGTCTACATTATGACCTGATGGAGGCAGGACTTCAATGTGTGCTCTCAAGGGCACAGAACTTGGCCAATACAAGGAAGTAGCTTGCCTTTTTGTTAAAATCAATTTGGTTCTAAGGTGTTTTGTTGTTGGTTTTTTTGTTTTGTTTTGTTTCTTTAGAATTCTGTGAAACACTAGAACATGAAACTAGCAAAACAAGAGACCACCCCATCAGAAATGAGCAATTTGTCTTATTTATTTCACCAAATCCTTAATTATCTTCAGCTGCAAGGTGGAGCAGGACAGGATGGAACATGAGTCATTGGAAAATGGCTGTCAAGGACAAAATGGAGGCCAAACGTCTCTCATTATTTCAAACACCAGGTGGCTTAGACTCAGTTGAGGCTTTTTCCGGTCTCGTGCAGTCTGCTATTGCTTCATGAGAAAGCTGAACCCCAGAGGACAGCTGTGAGCGCCAGGAGTGGGCCAACCACAGGCTCCACTGCCTCTCCTCACAACTTTTCCTTAGTTAGCGAAAGTATTTCCTTTCCGTTCTGTGAGAAAATAAACATGTTGTCAGACTCAAGGGGTCTGAGCACATCGGTACTCTTGGGAATCTGTTTGTGCTGAGAGTGTGTGGGGCTGGCGTTCTTCGGATTTGATGTTTGTTTATCTGTCTCACGCCACCGTGATGCCATGGCTGGGGGCTCCAGCTGTGCCTCACATCACCTTTCTGGAGAGCTGGCTCCGCTGAAGACCGTTTTCAGCAAGTGTCCTCTAGTTACTGCCTCTCCTTGCAGACTGATGCCTACAAGGAGGTTTCTCAGAAACCAGATTTCGGAAGTGTCACTCTGTCAAACAAATCATTTGAGTTTTCTTGGGATTTAGTTGAACACTCATCCACAATAATTTGGTCTTTTATTGAAATCTTTATCCTCTCTGGTATTTAGATGTAATTATATCCCCCAGAAAAGCCCACTCCTTCTTTTCTGGGTATTGAAAGCTTTACAGATGGGGTCAACGTTGTTCTGGATCCTTGTTTCTCTCAGAAGTTTCCTTTTCCCCTTTGTGCGGTTCTTAAGTCCTAGGTGTGGCCTGTTTCCCTGACTTCTCCCACTCCCAGCCAGCAGGCTTGTGCCTCCGTGTGCTGCACTCCCGAGTGCCCAAGCTGCTTGCTTTGAATAACCTGCTAAATGTTCCAAAGGCAGCAGTGTGGAGTGAGCTGAGCCCAGCTCCCTTGGCTCACTCAGAGCCCCATTCTTTCTCCCACGCTATTTTCTCAGGTTTCTCTGCTTCACCTAGAAGATGGTGGGACGGGGTTCAGCTCATGTCGCAGAGACTGAAAAGAGACAGAATGTTGAGTTACGAGCCGTATCTGCAGCAGTGCCCGGCACGCCCCTTCCACCAGTCAGTAATTCTTTTTTGTCTGCTGACAGCCACTTCTGGCAAGGATTTTAACTCAGGTCCTCCTGGAAACTTGGGGTTCACTCTAGTCTCCAAGGAAGCATGGATCACCCTGAGGCCTATCTAAACTTTTTTTTTCCCTCATTCTTCCCTCAAAAGGAAAGACCAATATTTTCTTTCCATCTTTCCACATTGGGGAGTCTGTAGAATGTTCTAGAAATGGGAGGTTTTGCAGAAGCACAGCAAGAAAGCGATTGTGTGTCCTTCCGTCGCCTGAGGGAGTTCAGGTCTTCAGTGGTCAGAGGAAATGCTTTTCACATCTTCTCAGAAGTCTTTTGTGAGTGGTTTCCCTGGCTTTATCACAGAGAAAAATCACTTCATCTTGTCTGTTGTTAGCTTGTGACCTTTTACATTCTGCCTCAGATGACTTTAATATGGTCAGCATACAGGATGCCCTCAGTCAGTCAGTAGGTGTCCAGTGTAAAGTGAACAACCTCGCTGTTATTCTTATCCTGAGTAGAATTAATTTTCAAGGTCCTCACTGACCTCATTTGTAAAAAGATGAGGCTGAAGTGGTCTTGTGAACACGCCCACTCTGGCCCCCGCTGTTGGTGTAAGATGAAGTATTATTCTGCCGCAAAATGTGAAGTGCGCAGGCTTTGGGCCCCTCTCCGTCCTTTAGTAGGCTGCATTTCTTGGTGACTTCATAAAGATGAAAAGGACACGATAATGTTCTGAACCAGGGAGCCATTATTGCCTTAGAAGTTCTCAAAGATAAGGGCACACAGAGATGAGGATGCTCGCTCCAGAGCAAGGCTAAACTGTGTTCGTCTTGAACACTATTTCCCGAGAGAAGGAACCAAATCGGTCTAGGCTCAGCACGGATCATCTCCTGATGTGTTTTTCATTCCCAGACAGAAATGGAGCAGACCAAAGACCCACCCTCAAGGAACCCTAGAACATACTGCCTCCTCCCAGAAGCTAAGTTTCTCAGCCTCAGACAGAGCGGGCTTCTTTACTCTGTTGTCTGTGGGTACTTTGTTTCTCTTTGAGCGGTAGGACTGTCTCATCTGTAAAACGCGAGTGAAATAGCCCCGCTGGGTGGAAAAAACAAACTAGATAATGTGCCTAATACGCGGTGTTTAGAGTAAACGCCGTCCTGCCCCCGCAACACCCTTTTCCTGCTCTCCACTGGTCCTTCAGAACAGACAGGGACAAAAGGCCAGTCTCTCTCCCTTCCTGCAGAGGATAGGGTGCCACCCTTACGGTTTCTCAGCCAGTCCTGTCTTTCTGCTTAGGGCAGAAGTGTGGTCCAACACAGGATTCTGAGGTACCCATCCTGCCCAGTCCCTTCAGCATGTGGGTACTCCTTTCTCCTGGCGGTTCCCTGCTTAATGCCTCAACAGAGCTGTTCATTGGGGACAGCAGGGAGTCGCTGCACCAAGCTACTGCAGGCATCAGCGCAGTCCCCAATGCGGGTGTCTGAAACCCCGGTGTGGAGGGGTGTCTCTGCTGCATCTGGCCTCCAGCCTCAGCAGAACTCCTGACAGCGGTGGTGGTGTGGGTCCCTGGCAGTGTCGCAGAGGTGGGGAGGGGAAGGGCAGAGCCCGAGCTCCAATCCCTTCTTCTCCCTCGCTGGTCCTCGTTGCTAAGCGGTTTCTATGGCAGCAGCATCCTCAGACTCAACTTTCACCCTCATTTAGAGCCAATTAAGGTAAAATAGTGCGGGGAGGGGGCAGAGTGGCAGCGTAACTGGGAGGCAGGGAAGCGCTCGGAGGCTGCTGTGAGACAGACACACGGACGCCCAGCCGCCCAGCTGCAGCTGCAGTCTCCTTGCCTCACCGTGCTGCAGCTCACTGACGCTGACGAGGCTGAGCAGCCACACTGAAGACCTCAGGACCCTCCCTGGCCCAGGAGATCGTCCCGTGTGCTCTCTCCCACTCCGCACTCCAGCCTAGCCTGCTGCCCCCAGCCTCTGACATCCCGTGAGCCGATTCTCTGACTGCTTGGTGCCTGCTTTTATTTTCTTTCTTGCTATCAACACTTGCTTGGAAGAAAAGGAAAGTTTATAAAATGCCGATAGCACAGCTTCTGGAGCTATGGAAGAAGATCGAGGTGGAGCCCATGGAGATAGAGGTAGGTACAGAAGAGGGGAGCGTGCCCTTCCCCACAGTGCCCTCTGGATGGTAGCAAACGGACTTTGACTCCATAGAAAATTCACAGTTGTTTAGCGTGGCAGATATGGTCGCTCTATGTCCGTGTTTCACATGTGTCCATGTGCATTTGTGTGCCTGTGGCAGTGTGTGTGTTGTGAGTGCATGCATGAAGCCAATAGAAGACAAGCATGCTGCCCACAACCGCCCTTCAGTGTGCTTCTGGCAGTGTGTCTTGTGCTCAGAAGTCTGCTTTTGTCAACTAGTTGGCACCAGTTTGCTTTGCTTTCAACAAGTGGTCCAGATCATGGGCTAGATCTCCATTTGCTGCAGCGACTGGCCCGTTATGCGAGAAGGAACAGAAAGCAGAGGCAGCATTGTCCTGAACGGCCATGCACTCAGAGAGAGGGCCACCAGAAATGAGAGCCAAGGAAACAATGCCAGTGTCACACTGCTGGGGCTTTGGTGGGGAAGGTGCCGATGACGTTGTCCCCTAGGGAGGTGGCAAGCCTCTGTTGCCAGGAATTTCATTTGCTCCATTTGGGTTCTACATGATCATCAGAGCTTTTTCTGAGAAGAAAGTTTTCCGAAGTTGTTCAGACTGGCTGCATCTTTAGATGTACGGGTACTGTGTCAGGAGAAACCAAAACTGCACTGCAATTTAAAAATGGCTTATTTTTATAGACTCCTGAATACCACAGCCTAAGGTTTAATCTCTGCCTCATCTAACCTTACACATATAAGTTCCGTGTTAACTGCTTTCATTTCATAGTGACATGGAGACAGTCACAGAAATATATCTTTAATCTGAATGATTGTGTTTTAGAAGACAGCTTATTTGGTATTTTACTTTGAAGACTCCCATAAAAATACTTAGAATAGGGCTTGCAAGATTACTCATTGCATGAGAGTGTTTGCTGTCAAGCCTGATGACCTGAACTCGTGTGGTAATAGGAAAGAACTGGCCACGAAAAGTTCTGCACACACACGCACACACACACACACACACACACACACACACACGCACACACACACACACACACACACACAGGGAGAGAGGCAGACAGACAGAGAGACAGACAGAGACCAATAGACAAAGAGAGGCAGAGACCAAATAAATAAGTATAATCTTTGAAGTGCCTGGAGGAGGGTGTTGGTATTACGTGGGGAGTAGAGCCCTTCACAGATACTGTGTGCTGTGTCTTGTAGCCAGAGCAGTCTGAGCATTGGTGCAAGGGGGTGGCCTTGGTGAGTGAGGATGGCACTTGGCTCTGCCACTGCTGGTTACTCTGTTGGTACTGGGTGCTGCCTTGCAGTTGAAGACAAAGCCACTCAATTACCAGATGGCAACTCAAGCCTATTCCTTTTTCTTGAAAGATACTTGATTCTTCTAAAAATTCAACCTATGAACAAATGATGAGGGTAGACAGTCTCTTATTTCCTGTTGCTGACCCCGTCGTTTGTGGCCTGATGTCCATCCGCCCGAGTTCTTGAACACAGAGCTCTTGTGGGGGAGAACTAGGCTGACGGAGGGGGCGGGAATGAAGGAAATGTTGGGTCCTGCTGGACTCCTGAGTCTGGCACTGTCACCAGGACAGCGGCTCCTAAGAGCTGCTTGTGTTTAAAACATTTCTGAAGTAGACCAGGACAGGCAGGCTCATGTTATTACAGAAATATGTCATGACCGAAGAAAACTGGCAAATCAACAATCCCGAAGCAGAGTTGATAGCACCCGCCCTGCTGCCCAGCAGCGCTGAGGGTTGTGAGTTTCTGAGTCCCAACACCATGAGGAGTTTCAGAGGGCTAAAGAGCCTGGAGAGAAGACATTTCCTCTGGCTCTCTGGTGAGTTTTTCAGAGCAGCAAACTTGTGGAGCATGCAGAGTGAGGATGGGGCACTAAATTATTAGCAATCTGGAGCCAAGAAACAGCTGGAGTTGTCTCCACAGAAGGGCTAAAGCCGAAATACTCAAACTATGAGGTTTCCAGCTCTCGGGGACCTTCTGTGTCCTCAAGTGTCATGTCCCTGGGTCACAGCACCCCAAGCTGACTTTATTGTCTCATTTGCCCATGTTTTATGTCCTATGCTATTCAAATAGCTCACAGATCACAGAGCTGGATGAGACGCACCCAGAGTCTGACCTTGCATGGATAGGAATATCTGTGGAACACAGTTAACGTCACTGGCTGGAAATCCATGTTCCCGGATTCTTCTTTTAGCCTAACACGGCTACACTTTGCTCTCCTCTCCCCAGTTGTTCTCTTGTCCACAGTCCCAAGAAGCCTAGGAATCTGAGGCCCATGGAAGTAGAACATGGTATATTCTTCATAAAATCCAGCCAACGCTGCAGCACATAGACTAGGGAAACCCACTGGCTCTCTAAGGAGACTTAATTGTGGTACTATGAATTGGTTTGGGATATTTCGGATGATAATTTACCCATGAGTGGGGTAGGAAAACATGGTGAATAAAAACTGGAGATTCTAGGGAACCCCTGAAGAGTCTGGTATGGAGGGGAAGCAGTGGTCTTGTGAGTTGTATCAGAGTCAGGACTGCAGGGTGCACGTGCTCAGCAGGGCTCCAGTGGCTACAACCATGCTCTAGAGAGAGGAAGGAGCAACAGGCGAGCCAGTGTGTGAAGCCATCTGTGGGGCTCAACTGACTCATGTTAATAATATTTTATTAAAGTCTGAGCTTTCTGGGATGTCACAGTGCATTAGAGAAAGCAAAATCTTGGTTTTCAAACGTTCCACATCCACCATGATTCCCTGGTGACTCGGAATCAGGTTAGTGAGATTTCTAACCCAGCATGGCTGCTGGCTTAGCAATCATGACATCATCAGCTAACCTGGGGCATCAGAGCACACTAGAGCTAGCACTAGGCGGGAATGCTTCACTGAGTTGTCTCTGAGTCTCAGAGTGGTAGGGGCTGTCACCTTTCTAATAGATCGTCTGAGCAGTCTTCCACGCTATTGCATACTAAACAGAGATGCAGCTCTGGCCTCCTATTTAAACCCCGAGCTACACAGGCGCTGTTTATGCATCTTTGTGAGCCCAGAACTTTACTGTCTGAGATGTCATTAATTCTTCCCAGCTGGGCTTGGTGGTACACACCTGTAATCCCAAAACTCAGGAGGCAGAGGTGGGTTATAGACCTGTGTATATAGCAAATTTCAGGCTGCTGGAGTTTCCACAAATCACTAAGAAACAAACCCACAAAAATCCAATTCCTCTTCCAGAATTAACACGAGACTGATTTGTTCCATTCAAGCAGGAATGATTACAGATGCGTCTGGTGTCTGTCTGTGTCCACCCTCACCGTATGGATGTTTGAGCTTCATGTAAGCTTGTCTCCTGCCTCCTGCTGGCTGAAGGCAGTATAAATGCCTCGTCTTCGGCGTTGTGCCAGAAGTCCTACACTTCATCGATTCAGCAGCTCGTGACTTTAGACATGAATACTCACTGCTTGCATGTAAAACATCTGTCTCCAGTACCAAGCATTCCACAGTTACAGAACTGTTCAGGTGCAAGAGAGCCATGTTCCAGGCTCCACCACCTACCAAGCCAGTTACAGTTGTATCGATTACACATATGAAGCACCTACCAAGCCAGTGATAGTTGTGCCGATTATGCGTATGAAGCCGTTGACACAAATTTTGAGATGCTAACCATATTAACCTATGTCTCTGTTGTCAGACCACGGAGGAGGAACTCAACCTGGACATAGAGCCCACCCCAGAAGATGCCACAGAAGAAGTAACTATATCTTTTTTTAAAAAAAAAATAATCTGTTGTTTGGGGGCAGACTGGGTCTGGGAGGTAGAATAGAGAGAGATCTGGAAGTTTAAAATATTGACCCATGAGCAGTTATTTGAGTGAGATGTGTATCGACCTGCAAATGTAAATGTAAACATGCATATGCACATATATGTATTGTGAGTATTATGTTAGTATGTCCCCCAAAAGAGACAGTCTAACCCTGTGAAGACAAGCATAAGTCGAGGGAGAATCTTGGTCTTAAGAGAGCCCTGGCTTGCTGTTGACAGGTAAGGCAGGTGTGGAAAATACTGGCGGAGGTACAGGAATATAGGAAATGAGTCTGCCTGCTGGGAATTATGTAACATAGCTCTTGGAAGGCTTTGTGTGTGCAAGCAAGCCACAGGATCCTGGCAGGTGGATTCATCTGTGGGGGTTTGCCTTTCCAGAGGCATGGAAGCAGATGAGGTCCAAATGAGGAGAGCTGGGAGGGCCACACCTGGAGGCCAATGAAGAGCAGGACAGGGAAATGGGGCTGGAAGCAAAGAAGAGGAGCAGGGTGTCTCTGGAGGCTGTGCCCTGAGGTGGAAATGAAACACCAAAAGCAAGAAAAGCGCGGGTTGTTGCTAGCTAGGTCTTTCTGCTTCTGTTACCCAGGCAGACAGCTGGGACCTGGCCTAGGCTTTAGCTCAGTGACAGTGTCCCAGCTACACTGGTGACAGAGAGGCCAGAAAGGTGTGAGGCAGTAGGGATTAAATCCCAAAACTGAGTTGGAGCAGAAGCAGAAGAATTCTAGATAGGCGACTTTAGAAATTACACTTAGGAAAGGAATTCTGTCAGCGGTGGCTAGGGCTGTGGAAGGTTGACAAAGTCGGCAAGACTGAATGCGCACTGAGAGTGTACTCAGCCGGGACCCCTGCGAACCACAGAAGTTGTCTGGTCCACAGCTCTGTCGACTTTATCATAGCATGGGGGAATTGGACTGGTGGGCCTTGCCGGCCAGCTCACAGCCTGAGGATTGCCTTTGTTGCACCTAACCATGCATGCCAGGGCAGATGCCTACTGGTGCCTCCAGGTCCCAGGATCGCATGAAGCAGCCTATTGATTGGTTAGGAAAATGCCATGAATCTGCCTCACCTTTGGCTGCCTTCCCTTCTGCCCCAGGGCTTTGGAGCTCAGCTCTCTCCAGAGCTTTGAAGTGATATGACTGAGTTTGGGCAGAATATCAGCTTGGCTGTGGACCTTCGCTTTCCCTAGATAGCAGGCGTAGCTCTGGGCAGGGCCACAGAAGCAGAGGTTAATGAAACATGAACTAGGGACTTTCCTGAAAGGTGCATATTTGACAGGATCCTTGCCAAGTTGTGGGGCAA
Organism: Ondatra zibethicus; assembly: GCA_004026605.1. NCBI lineage: Eukaryota > Metazoa > Chordata > Mammalia > Rodentia > Cricetidae > Ondatra > Ondatra zibethicus. Next base: position 23,268 of record PVIU01021500.1, read on the forward strand.
TGAAGGAGGGTACACTCTCCACCACAGTGACAGGGCCGGGGCTCATCAGACCCCAGCCGTCCCTTTAACGCTGCCTTGCCACATTCCGGGGAAAGCTTTGCTTCCCGGGAACCTTCACTGTATCCGCACAGCACAGACTGTGAAGAGAGACAAGGCAGCCCGTGTGGCATAGATGACCCATTTTAGCATGCTTTTTATAGGAGCCAGTGTGAGCTTTCTGGGATGTCACAATGCATTAGCGAAAGGAACGGAGTTGGCTCCTGGAGACAGATTCTGTGGCACTGTCGGGGTAGGTGTGGCAGATTGCTCATTTTGTAGCCTCATGTGGAGCAGTAAGATCGGGTATGGCGATGTGTTAATTCGTTTGAGCTGTTACAACAAAACAGCAGCAGCTCAGCGGCACATCAATGACAGATCCTGTCCCACAGCTCTAGAAGCCTGTGATCTTCCTGCCTCTGGGATCATAGCCATGTGCCGCCACACACTTATTCTCAGTGCTTCCTATGGGAATCTAGACGTGGATCTATATATATTACAATTAAAACATTCAGCTCTTGTGCAAGTTGTTTTGATAACGTAATATGAGGCAGTGGAAATTGTTTCCTGATGGTAACCTTGACTGGAAGATAGGAAATCAGAATTTTAATATCTGGAATAAATAAAGGAGAGCTCCAAGCACAACTCAGGGGGATTTGTAGGATCATAACGCTGACACTTAGATGCACCCATCTTGTTTGTGGCTGATAATTACTGGAGAAATCACTTGCTTGCTTAATGTTTCTGAAGATGATATTGAAAAACATCAGGTAGTTTTCCATCGTTCCCGCAGATTGATGCCATTTGCTATTCTGTAGGGTTGGCTGCTGTTGTCAGAATCATGTAATTCTTTACCCATCCTCCTTGGCCTTGGGACAATCTGAAAAATTTTCTAAAGTGTAGGATTTATGGCTCAGGTAAAATAGGGAAATTTTATGGCCACAAACTAAGTGCCAAAAGTTTCACCTTTGCCAGTGAACATGTGATAATAAAAAGTTATCTGGTTGTGGAAAAAATAATCAAAAATCATAACTGCAGGTGACGTGCCATGCTCACCCTAGAGAGTGCTGACGGGACATTAGAACTGTCCACCTTGGAATGACCTTAGTCAAGGTGGCCACTTTAAAGGTTTTTTTTGAGACAGGGTCTCACTGTGTAGCCTGGGCTGCCCTGGATCTCACTATGATGTAGTCCAGGTGGGACTCATTCACAGAGATCTGCCTGCTTCTGTCTCCCAAGTGCTGAGATGAAAGACACGCGCCCCCTCACCTGACTTTAGTTTTATTTTTAATATTATGCATGCATGTGTATCTCTGTGCAGGATTGTTCATGTGAGTGCAGTTTCCAGAGACGCCAGAAGAAGGCATCAGAGCCTTTGGAGCAGGAGTTAGAGGTGGCTGTGGGCCGCCCGGTCAGCGCGCTGGTCTAAGAGCACTTTTCCTATCTGCTGAGTCAACTCTCCGGCCCCAGGTGGCTTTTTAAAATGGAGAAATGTTGGATGTTTCATGTCTGAACATTTCCCTGTGTAATCTTTATCTGGCTCTGTCAGGTGCCTTGGCTCTGTCCAACTTCTGGAGAAAAGAACCCCAGGGAAGTTCCAACGTAAAGAGCAGAAATAGGTTAAGAAGTCTGCTTCTGAATCTGAGAATTAACACAGCTTTTTTTCCCCTTCTCTGTGGTTGAGGGAAAGGTTTCCTTTCTAGAGAAACTGGGTTCCTTGGAGGGAGTTTGTGCTGTGAATTCCTAGGAGGGGAGCCTTACTCTGATTCCTTTCGGTACCTACAAAGCAGGCATCTATTATACTCTAAACAGCAGTGGTGAACCAGCAGGTTCTCTGTGAGCCACTTCCCCGAGGGTGTAGCTGAGGGCTCAGCGCAGGGCAGGTTGTAGGCTCCAAAGGAAGCAGAAGCAACAGCTGTGTGCTTGATAAGGCGCCTGCAGTGTGACTTTGAGAGTCTCCTATTTCCTTTGAAGATGGGAATGCTGGGAAATTATGATGTGGAGGAGCATTGATGCGGACAGCGAATGTGTTGCCTGGCTGAGACTGCTGGGCGGAGGAGAAGGCTTGAGGCCGTCCCCATTGATTGCACGGACTTTGCCTTTCAGGGTTAATTGAACACATTTATCAGTGGTCAAGAGGCAACTGTCACCTCATTGTCTGGGAAACGCGTTTGGACATTGCTAGAGAGTACTCAGTGTACTTCGCCCACCACAATGACATGCATTCAGAGACGGTGCTCTTACTCATCCACGTGGCAGATGAGCCATCAGGGATGGAGGCATGGAAGGCAGTATTCCTTTACCAGTTAGAACCTCCTGGGCCATGGGCGGGGGGAGGGGCAGGTGGGCCGGAGGAGCCAGGAGAGCTAGTGTTATTGACATTGGGTGGAACACTGGAATATAGATGCTTCCTGCATCTTCTCAGCACCACACCACGCCAGGCTCCTGTGCCATTTTGTCAACTCTTTAGTCACCAAGAATTGCCAGATGTTTAGATGGTTTTTAGGTAAGCTTTTATTTCACAGAAAAAAAAATATGAAAAATGCTAGCATTTGTCGTACGAACGTGTTTTTAAAAGAGCTTAGACTTCAGGGTCATATTCATTAATCATCGTAAAGAACAGTTTTCTGTCTGTGATAACGTTATGAGTTTTCACTTTATTTCTTGTGACTGTTGAGGTGCTCCCCCTCCCCCACTAGTTGTGATGGCAGCACAGGAAATGTCTGTCTAGTGAGTGGGTGCTGAGGCTGCCAGCTTCAGTCTGCAGGAGAGAGCCGCGGGGAGACTCTGACAGACGCCCAGAACCCTCAAGGAAGTTGAGGCAGGTGGCAACGGTTCAGAGGCTGGGGAAGATTCTGGAGCTGCGCGCGTGGCCCCCTTTCTAGGTGCCACCAAGGTCTGTGGGCAGATCATTGATAACCTCCTGAGCACATCTTCTCTCTCTCTGACCATAGCATGACTAACTCAGTGAGGATGTGGGGAAGGAGACAGGTCAGGGGACACCAGGGTGCCAGAGGGAGAGAGCCAGTGCAAGACAACTATCAGGGCCTGGCTCAGTGGGAGTTGCTAATGCAGGGCCGACCCCATGTGGGGCCAGCATGCCCTCTCTCCTTTCTCTGGAATCTAGAGACAGAGATTCCCTTTCACATTAAAGAAAAAAGGAGAAAGAAAATAAACAGCTGCAATTGGTTTGAACAGAAGTGAGACAGGATGAATAATGAAGCTTAGGAACTAATAAAGCAATTAAGAGCGATGCAATTACAGTTTAAAGAGATAGTTAATAGCTTTGAAAGATTAATAAGACACTCCCCCAAGTCCTGCTTGTTATGTTACATAATTTGTTCAGACAACCGTGGGCCCTCGAGGGGCAATACGCATGTTCCAGTGACTGCTCCAGTCTCTCTGGGTTTGCAAGTCTTACAGTTCTTTGTCAGTTAGTCAGGGTTGTGTTATTGCTTCCACGGGTCCTAGCAATGGGAAGCACACACAATGAACGCTTCTTGGAAAAAGATAAAATTGACCCAAGCCACAGAGTTACCCCCGTTCAAGCTTCCTGTGGGCTTGCATAAGTGACAATGGTTTCAGGGAGCGTGAACATTTTTCGAGGCAAAAATGAGGGGCTATGTATGAATTTGCACCCTAAACTGACTGCATGTGACAGTTATTTACAATGGCACACAACCGGCAAAGCACCCAGCTCTTGTCATCCAGGGCATCTGTACCCCGGCATAGCCTTTCTTACTTGAATGTTGTTGCTCAGTTAGGATGGGACAGTAGAGGTGGTTCAACCTGACATCCTCATCTTTCTGCTTTTATAGCAGAAAGTCAGACATTGCGTGGTCCCCAGAATGAACCCAGAGGGATCACTCAGCCAGTTAGCCGGGCTCTCCGGCTGGGGACACCAGCTGGAGGGTTCTGAGCTGTGAGAGATCCAGATGGAGGCTGCGGCATCGGCAGATAGCCGGAGAAACCCGGAAACTCTCGTTAGCACACGCTCAAGTTCACTGCAACGCCACTGGCAGTGCACCCGACAGTGACTCTGTGGGTGGAGTGGCACAAAAACACACTCTCCAGGGAATATGACGACAGCCTTGTCAAAGCACAGTCACGTATGAAGATCACTGTTTCCGCATGAGGAAGAGTGTGGGGTCTTTGCTGTCCCCGGGCTTAGCATGCAAAGTAGCCTGAGAACAGCTCAGGTCACTGAAGCTCCTGACAAACAGCACAGTGACACCTCGGCTGCTGCGGTGTGTGAGCTGTGTGATGAGAACTCTCTTTCAGTGTGCTCCTGAGTTACAGCACCCCGCCTCCTCTTGGGACCTGGGAAATGGGGGGGTTGTACAGTAGCAACCCAGCTAAAGAGGGACTGTCCGTATTGCCCTGTCTACCCAGAAGGTGCCTACTGTCTCCGATTCACTTGCACCCCATATGGAGAATAGATTTTACTGGTGGCTGGAGTGTGGACACAAGGCATCCAGTGGCTCAGACCTTCCTTGTGATACACAAGTGGCCTCTGCCCCAGTCTGTCATATCTTTCCTACACCACACACAGAAGATCTGGCTCCCAGGAGGGCATCATGTTCCTTTGAGATCCTACATGAGCTCGGTGCCCTGTGAGCCATGCCTGTCACGGAGCTAGTCCTGGAGAGCTTCCCCCTCATAGTTGAGGTCGTGTGCAATGCAGACACTGAGTCCTCACACAGGAATTCTCTTGTTTTTTAACTCCTCTCTCTAAATAATAATAATAATAATAAATAATAATGATGATGATAATGAAAATAATAATAATAAACTTACCTAAGTTTAGTGTATACATAACACTCCAGAGGAGCCTTAGCTGGGAGATACTTTTAAAAATTAGCCCCTTCCTCAATTTTTGGATGATCTCTCTTTCTCTCTGTGTCTTAATGAAATATTGAATTATAAGAATATTTATTCATCCCAAATGGATAATTTGAAAACTTACAGCCCGGGAAGTCATGTGTTTTTGTGTGTGAGTGATAGTGTATATGTTTTTGTGCGTACATGTGTGTGTGTTTTTGATCAAGTAGACTTCCTTCTGTTGATAATATTGAGCTCTGATAAGAAGCAAAAGCCATTAGAAAATCCAGTCTTTCACTTGACTCATGCTCAGCCCTTGCATACACCTGCAACCGGGTGTGGAAATGAAGTCGCAATTGGTATGAGTTATAATAACTTCTAAGAAATCAGCCAAGCATAATTTTCCCAGAATGCAGTGACAAAACACCTGGGTACCAAGCACACACAAAAGAGCCCACCCATTGCCAAATGGTTCAGAGTGAACCATAGGTGAGCTTCAACTTGGTTACCTCCTGCCTCTTATAGATGCTGGCCTGTTGGAGCATGGCAGATGAGGTCTTGACAGGTAACTCCCCAAGTCTTTCCTGAGCATTTGTGTGAAGCAGTCTGTATTAGCACATGGGAGAGAAACACCGGCAAGATGTGACTGTAGTTCCCCAGGGTCACCATCTGCTCAGGAACTGACACGTAAGTGTGCAGTTCAAGAGAACAGGCAAAGACAACAAGAAGGTGCTTTCTTACCATCACGGAACAGTAAAAACTCTTCTGTGTTGTCGTGGTCCGGTGCCAGCCCGGACCATAGATTATTTCTCTGGACCAGAGGGGAGGTGTGGGATTAAAGACACAACTCACATGGCTTTTTCGGGAAGGAGATTCTCAGTGATCCTTCATGAAATCCTGAGTTCACATCCTGAAAATTCCTCTGCGTTTATTCTTCAAACAGCCTTATATACCAAAACATAAACTGAGGGGGAAGCTCATTAGCATTCTGTTTCCTAGGTAACCAGGTAAATGGCCATGGTCACATCCACACATCTGCCTATGCCAGCTCTGTCATGCAGGCTGAATTAGCATCTCTATCCCAGGCATCCTCCAAATTACAAAGAAGGAGCAGAACAACATCCTGACCCTCTGTTAGGGAGGTGACCACCTCCTGTGTGGCAGGTGCAAACAATGGCCTGAGATTCTGGTCGCCTTATCATGTAGAAATATGGGCCTACACTGTATCCACAGGCACAAGGCTGGATGCCCTGGGCCTCTCGCCTCCAAGCCCCAAATCTGTTCCTTTCCTCCCTCCGTCCCTGCCTCCCCATTTTACTCACTTGTGCACACTTGCATGTGTACTTGCACGCACACATAATAGTGACCAAGTCCCACTTGCTTGCCTTTGGCAGCTCTCTACCAAGCTTTGGTGCACTTGGCATGTGCTCAACACCGTGATTTCCTAAGAAGTCTACGCGAGAATTCTCCCAGCAGGCCTGTCTTTCAGTATTCTCCCAAATAAACACCCCCTGGACAAGATCACCTTGGGTGACAGAGTTCTGTAGAAAGGAGAGACAGGGTGAGGCTACGGGGTGAATCTAAAGGTTCTTCCTGTGTGCTTACTGGCCCAGACTTACATTCTGAGGAGGAACCAGTCTAGAAATCTGTCAGGACACTATTCAAGACTCCGCGGTCACCCTCCATCCATACAACCCTTAGCCTGGTAAGTTCCTGTCCCTGCTGTCAGGGATCCCAGGTGTTCTAGTTACCAGGTCAACAGAAGGAGTAAAACAGAGTGTACCGCGTTACTCTCAGAGCCTGGGCGCCCTTTCCTCAACAATGAAGTGCCCATCACTGCTTTCTTTACAGGTGATTACTGCAGCAGCCGCTCTCCTTACTACCGTTTAGGTCAGCGGTTCTCAACCCATGGGTGGCAACCCTTTTGGGGGCCAAAGGACCCATTCATAGGGGTCATATATCAGCTATCCTGCATACCAGATATTTACAGTACGATTCATAACAGTAGCAAAATTACAGTCATGGAGTAGGGACAGAAATAATGTTATGGTTGGGGGTTGCCCTAATGTGAGGAGCTGTATTAAAGGATCACAGCATTAGGAAGGTTGAGAACCACTGCTTTAGGTCAAGAACACAGCCACAGGGCCACTAGAGAAGTCTATTCTAGAAGCAAAGGAGCAATTAGGGGCACAGTTCCAGAACCGAGAAGAAAGCGTCTCCTGTTCCAAACGGGCAGCATTGTGGCATCATGTCTTAAGCTAATGTGAAATGCATTAGTATTTTATTTTATGTGTGTGCATACACACGTGCATGGGTGTGTAGAGCCCAGAGACTGACTTCTTTTATTACTCGACGTTATTTTTCAGACAGTGTCGCTCGCTGTACCTAGAGCTCATTGGTTCAGCTAGATGCTAGGCCAGCAGCCCGTGGGGGTCTTCCTGTCTCTACAGTCTCCATCCTGGCATTATAGGCATAAGCCACTCTATCCGGCTTCTTACATGAGTGCTAAAAATCTGTACTTATTTCCTTGTGTTTGTGTCAGGAAGGTCAAAAGCACTTCATTGTAGAAGTTAAAAATCCATTTGTCCTCAGTGTATCACCATGGTTCCTTAAGAAAGTCAATCATACATGTTGTGTTTTTTTAAAAGAATGGGTGACCCAGCAGCTTGCTGCAGCTTGCTGCAGGTCCCCAGACCACGCGGTCTCTGTGGCGGGCGGGCGGCCACGCGGCTAGTCTCCAGGTCCCCATATGGGCTGTGCGGCGGTACAGACGGACCAAAGAGAGCTGGGTAGGCGCACTATGCAGAGTTAAACATTTATTAGATGGGTGATGGAAAGAGAGACAGAGAGAGACAAGGAGATAGAGGGAAGGGGGGAGAGGGGAGAGAAGCAGCTGCTGCTCCCGTGGGAGCGGAAGAGGAAGAGAGACAGAGAATTAGGGTCAGAGGCTGGAAGCTGGGAGTGGGCGTGGCCAATAAGAGGCCAGACACTACATTCCCAACTCTTTTGATAATAAAAAAAGCCAGAGTGATTAGGCACCACAGGTTGAAGGAATTGGGGCGGTGGATTCTCAAGACTGCATCCGGCTTATTTGTGGGCGTCATCTTTGGGGGGGACCTGAGAAGACGGGGCGCTGGCAGCGGCTCGGTGATGTCACCCCAGCTGGCTGGCTGGTCTCTCTGCCCTTGTCCGGTGTCTGTGGTACGGAGATGTTTGGTGTTTCTTATATCTGTTTGAGGTATTGGCAGAACAGAGGACAAAGTTAAATTAAGGAAAAAATTTAGGACCATGGGATACACTGG
>PVIU01021501.1:0-31424 GCA_004026605.1 Ondatra zibethicus
GTGCAACTATGTTCATAGCAGCATTGTTTGTAATAGGCAGAACCTGGAAACAACCTAGGTGCCCCTCAATGGAAGAATGGATCAAGAAAGTGTGGATTATATACTCATTAGAATACTACTCAGCGGTAAAAAACAAGGACATCTTGAAGTTTGCATGCAAATGGATGGAAATAGAGAAAGAAATTTTTTAACTTTTCCTGATTCCTTCAATAAGAGTCAGAAGCTATTAGAAATTGAATTGTATATCAAAGATCTCATGTAGTCCTTGATACAACTCAAAATTCTTTTCTGGTGACTTAATAGAGAAGAAGACCATAAATTAAAATTGTGGGACTTACTTTTTTTCTGTTTAAGATTTATTTTTTCCACAACCAAAATTTAAATTACATGGAAATTTTCTGTATCTTGTATTAATTTGATTTGTCCATTCTGTATGATATAGAACTATACATACATTACATAAAAGCTACAACTGCTTAAAAAAAAAACAAACTTAAGTTGTAAATGCTTTTTGAGCTATTCAGAGTACTGTTGGAAAGACAAAAATGCTTTTCCAATTAAGGCTTTAAAAAATGACAGAACGGGGCTGGAGATATGGCTCAGAGGTTAAGAGCATTGCCTGCTCTTCCAGAGGTCCTGAGTTCAATTCCCGGCAACCACATGGCGGCTCACAATCATCTGTAATGAGATCTAGTGCCCTCTTCTGGACGGCAGGCATACATGCAGGCAAAACATTGTATACATAATAAATAAATAAATCTTTAAAAAAATGACAGAATGATGAAGTAGAAGGTAACTGTGATTATAACCTGAAGTAGATTTAGTGTCTCTATTTTGTAAGTGAGGACACAGAGACACAAAAGGAAGAAGTGCCTGAGCAAGGTAACAAACCAGTGAAGAACCATGTGGCTGGGAACCAAGTCTCTATCTGGGTGTCTCTCCCAACACTGTACCACTTCTTCCATGGCTAAAGAATCATTTTGGCTCAGGGATTCTGATGACTTCATTATGTCCCCAAGGACTAGACAGCCTCCCACTTCCAACTCTGTTAAATAGGTTTCCCATTGCTGGAAATATTTTCATGCTTGTAGACTTTTTCAGGACCCTCAAAATATTTTAAACAGTTTTCTCCAGGCATCTCAAGTTAATCAGAACCCTAAAACAAAATAAATATTTTCTCTCACATTGCATCTGTTATGATATTTTACTGCAGAAGCAAAAACCAGACTATGCCAATAAATTATTGTATCAACCCACCTCACCTGAGAGGTAGGTGCCTTTAACCAATACCACAGTGGAGGGCTTGGTGGTCCAAGAGCCTCTCTGTAACATTCCAGAAAAAATACTCTGTGTCAATAATATAGGTTTTTACAAAGAGGTTAACACCAAATTCCTAATTAGCAGATTTAATATTTGTGGCTATGGTGTTCCTTTTTATAAATGTACACATTCTTTGCTTCTTTGGCTATTTTGAGGACTTGGTATTTCAACATCTAGATGAAATACTACACACATATATATGTATAATATATATATGTGTGTATGTATCTAAAATCATGCTGTATTTTATGTCAGAATATTATATTTTAATAATAACAAATTATTTACTTAATTTTTATCTGAAACATCTAATATATTATATATATAACACATATAATATATATATGTGTATGTATCGAAAATCATGTTGTATTAATTTTTATCTGAACTATCTTAGACCAAATAAATTTGCAAAAGAAATGGAACCAAATGAATGATGTAAAATCTCACTACTTACAATATAGTCAATTTGTTGTTCAGAATTCATTGACACTTTATAAATATTTTTAGTAGCATGGTAACTTTGAGGTTTCAGCTCAAAGGAAGTTTAGGACTCCAAGTTAAAAAAAAAAAGAGAGGAAAAGGAATAGTAAAAATGCATGACAAAATCACACAGATAAAATGATTTTCCACGGAAAAGGTGGCAGAGCTAAGGTGATAACTGAGATTCCAAAGAATGTCCCAAATTGCCTCTCCCTTCTATGTTTCTATACACAGTGTGGTTCATATACAGAAGGCATTCTCACAATGTGCTATCTTTATAAAGACTCATTATTAAAAGAAATTATGTCACTTAAATATTGAAGCCAGAGAAACAGCAACTCCCTGTTATCTTTTTAAAACTTTCCTGCTATGAAACACCCTATTGCTAAGGAAATGATGTCAAGGTGGCATTACTGTATGCTACATTTCAATCTACTGTAGGCCAACAAGTTATCTATTTATTCATCTTTTGAACAATCTCTATTGTCCTCTGTTCTAGAAAAAATAGGAGTGAATCTGTTATTGGACAGTACCCATGCTGATCCATTTAAATGCATGGAAATGTCTTAATTTTCTAATAGTAGTCTAAGACTGTCAATTAGAAATAAGAAAGGTCAAGAAAAGAAAGCAAAAATGGTTAGAGGAAAGGGAAAAATAACCCGTGTGTTAGGGACTCACTGTGGGAACTGAGAGGAAAGCAGGCAGTGAAGGAGAAACAGGATAGAAATCACATGCAAGTTAAATGCAAGGGAGTGACAAAGGGCAGATTGCAGGAGAAAATGGATCCTGAGACATTCAGAGTCAATTAGCAACATTTGGAGTTTTTTTTTAATATGTGAAAGTGTTACAAAAATTTTAGGAAGTTAAAAGAAAATAAGAGAAATGGGGAGAAAATAAAAAGATGGGGGGGAAGGGAGGGAGGGTGGAGTAAAAAAGGGACAAGAGAAAAAGCAGCTACTGTTTTCCCTTTAGATAAAGCATTGCCTCTGTGCATCAGTTCCAACGAACTCTGTCCCCAGGCCCCACTCTTCTGTTCTGCTGCACTATGGAGATTTCAAGCAATAGTGAAATAATGGCTCCCAGCTGGAATGTCACCAGAAGTAAATGCATCCTTTGCCAGGGCTCTGATTCTCCTGGGTGCTGCTGCTTTCTTCCACGGAACCTACTTTATCAGAGTCTCCTCCGGAAGCTCAGGCAACAGGCAGACACATAGGCACAGGCAGCCCAATAATTGAAAACATGAAAGAGAGAGAGAGGATTAAGAGAGATGAATAAGAAATCTTATCCCATATCATGTCGGGTCTTCAGGTCATGAACAAGGGGTGAACATTCCTAATACAAAAGTTCCAGATGAGACACAATGCTACAAGTGAGATGTTCTACATTGTGAGCACAGGTTATATGATCTCTAAAGATACTGTATTAAACGTATTGTCTTAGTTAGGGCTTCTATTTCTATGAAAAGACACTATGACCACAGCAGCTTTTATAAAGGAAACTATTAAATTGGGGCTGGTATTCAGTTTCAGAAGTTCAGGCCATTATCACCATAGTGGGACCTGGTGGCATGCAGGCAGACAAGGTTCTGGAGAAGGATCTGAGAGCTCTACATCTTGATCCAATGTACAGGAAGTAGGGAACAGTGTGCCACACTCAGCGTAACTTCAGCGTATGAAACCTTAAAGCCTGCCCTGAAATTGACCCACTTCCTCCAAAGCCACACTTAATAGTGTCACTCTCTATGGGCCAAGCATTCAATCACATGAGTCTATGGAGACCATTCCTTTTCAAACCACCACGCATATATTCAAGTTATAGACATAAGATTAATTTATAATATGAAGAAAGTTTGTGTTTGACTTGGGTCCTGCCCTTGATGTATCATTATATATAAGAAAATATTGTAAAATTCAAAACATCCTCAATTTCAATCATTCTGCTCATGAGCATTTCAGATAGAATATACACCCTCCTGGATGGTCAAATGTGTGTGGGTGACTTGATTAAAATTAATGAACTCATAATAGAGCCTGGGTGTTCTAATGGTGAAGGCTCTATGGTGAGCACTCTGTTCCTTTTCAGTTTAAAGACTTCACCTTAAACCCACAGATTTCTCTCTCCCTGAATGATCATATATGTGTATGTATGATCACATACGTGCATTCATGTGCTTTGATTTTTTTTCCTCATTCCTGCTCTACTGGAAATGCTGTGGAAATGTACTCAATCTCATTACACTTTATATTCACTGTGAACTCAATTTTGAGAGGGCCGAGCAGATGCCATAACAGGCTGCTCAGGCTTCTATCAGAGATCAGGTCTCAGTTTCAGTTTCCTGAGACAGTAAGCAGTTTCCAAAAGAACTAGGAGCAATGGACAATCAATCTTCAACTCCCCTAACACAGAGGCAAGGGAGAGAACAAGTAACAGGGTTGAGTCAGCCCCCACAGTACCTCAAGGCAATGACCAAATAGGGACAGGTTCTGGGACTTAGCCAGACATGCCCCAAAATGGAAGAATTGCAGCCCAAACCAACCTCTGCTAGCCTTAGCCAATCAGAGATGTACTAATATGACTGATGCTTGCTTAGCCAATCATAGATAGGATGACCTAACTGTCCCTGAAACTCCCCCTGACTGGGCTTAAAAAGAACCTGCATGTTCTTCCCAGTCTGATGTGCAGCCCCAGCATGTTGATACTTTTTATTCTCGAGAATTAAACACTCTTGCTGATTGTATACATGAATGGTAGTCTTTTGTGGGACTTATCTAGGACTCTAAACACATTTCTCCTTTGATAATCATTTGGTGAGCTTCCTACCCTTTTTCCACTGCAGCTTCAATGCTTCCGTCTCTAATCAGCCCTAAGCCTCTCTAACAGCTAATTCTGCCCATGCCTTTCATATTGGCATTGTTCATTCCTCAAGTTAATTTCCCACAACTAAAACTGATTATTTCCCTCTTTTAAGATTCCTCACAAAATCTCCTAGGAAGTGTCAAAAGCTTCTACTTTGAAACTTTGTTTCTCAGAAAGTATTTCATCCATATGTGAATATGAAAATGATTTAGAAATTCTAGTTTCAGATATGACACTGTTCAGTAGGAAGAAAAATTTATCTTTCCTAATCCTTCTTTATGAGAGAATAAATCTTTCCCAGAAGCTAAGCAACAGATTTCATGTCCCATTTAAAGTGCAGGTGGGGTCACATGACAAGATTTTGTTTATTAAAACAACGTTTTGTATGGCACTATTCCTAGGAAGACTTGAACAAACACCTAGTCAACCCAGATAATGAACCAACAACAAACCAAAGTACAGATTACATCAAGTCCAACTTGGTGAATCAATGAGTTTTATTTTGGTTGCTTACAAGAATATGGGTGAGGGGTTACTTATAGGAATAAAAAAGACTCAAAGATGACTGCCTCACCAAAGCCCACCCAGCAGGCATTACAGTTCAGGAAAGCTATAAACCTGGAACACAATGCATAGCCTACAATAACTCAACAGGTTGGAAAGGATCCTTTCCAGAACTCTCAGTTGTTCTGAGCCTTGTTCTGGAAGTTAAGCTAGTTTGAGAGTGTCTCTCATCAGTCCATATAGCTTATATATGCTTGAGAAGGGAAGATCCTGGTGATTTGATCAGTTTCAGGAACTTCCTCGAGCTATTGAGTTGTTTTCTCCCTGAGTTTAATTAGCTCTTCTGCAGGATGGAATGTTTACCCCTTAGAACTTCTTGTCTCAGCTCACTGCAAACATCCTGGGCCTTAACTTTTCCCATAGACTATACTGTTATTTCTTTTCCCCTTTAACATCCTGTTTCTTAACAAGCTTTCCTCCAAGATGGAAATTTTTAATCTTGGGGGGAAGTGCTATATAAGACAATGATAGACAAGAAAAATGAGAGCACCATGCTTTCCAATACTTATATACATCTGTACACACATACACACACACACACACACACACACACACACAGTGGAGTCCTTGGAGGAGGGTTAAGAAACATTGTGCTATTTAAGTATGAGCTACATACAGGAAAAGACAGCCAATGATCTATTTTTCCAGGGTTACTTACAGGGCATCCATGAAGTGGCCATCACAACTTGCCACCCTCCTATATTCACTTAGTTATGTATCTGTCCTTGTAACTAATCCTAATGTGAACATTTGAGGAAGGAAGAATTTATTTTGCTCTTGATTTTGGTGCTTTTATGGAGGGCAAGTGTGAGATTGACGCTCAACTGATAGAAAGGAAGCCAGGAAAGCAAAGCAAAGTCACAAATGGTCTAGGGTATGATGTGCCCCTCAGAAACACAACCTGGTAAACTACTTCTTCCTAGCAGACATGCTTCCAGTTTTCATATCACAACAGTCTATTAAAATTTCGAGTCCATCAATAGATTAAATGATTAATTATTAGAGCAAGAGTCATGACAGTTACAATCTAATCATCTCTGGAAATTACTCCCAGACAGGCATAGAGATGAGCTTGCCAATCTCCAAACATCTCCAAAGACTAAGGTGATGCTATTTGTCCTGACTCCATTTTGCGTATGATCAATATTTCTCAGCTCTGCACTTCAACAACAGCCACATCTGCCTTGGCACCACATTTGATATTGTCTACTACCCACCTATGGTCCAGATGTATTAACCAAAATAACCAATGTTTGCACAATTAAACATAAAATCAACTGGTAAAGGCATAAATCAAAATAAATTGTCATGTTGTGTCTATTATGACTACTATGTTCTGCCAAAGCTGATATCACTCTAACCCTCATCTAAGGTCAATGTAATTGTGTGGCTGTGTGGACTTTTACCTTTAAAAATTCCGTACCCTCAAGCTTTGACACCAAGAGTCTTTATGAGGCACTAGCCCATTCTTTATTAGTGGCCAAAAATAAAGCACTCTACTTTGGTCTTACATGCATTGTGGTTTGTAACTTTCTCTCTTATACCATAATAAAGCTGACAATTAAAATTAACCATGCACAGTAGGAAAAAGGAGAGGGTTTTGTGTTAGGAGATTCTTTGAGTGGAAATATAACCTTTGGCACATCTATTTGACAGAATTTGTTCATCTTTTTATGCTGATTTTTAAGGTAGGCTTACACTGGACCTATTGGTAGGTTTTAGTTTTAGTTTTACTTGTTTGTGTGTATGTTCATGTATCTCCTTACAACATGTTTCAAAACATAGTCTTATCCCTTCCAGTCTCTATACATCCTACTGTTTTTCCATTACTAAATTAGCCATAACTTTATGTTATGTTAGAAAATTGCAATGACAGCAGATATGCCTGGCATATTTCAACATTAGACAGAATGCATCTACATTTTCTTCATTATGTTTACTGTTACAAGGGCTTTTATTAGACAACCTCATCATCTCTGTTTATTCCCAATAGGTCTTCTCATTTTAATCCTTCATTATCTCTCCCCAGAAATATTACAGCTTCCTAACTAATTTATCAGCCTCCTACCTCACACCCTGAAATACTCTGTCTGCAATGTGGTCAAGGTAGTATTTATGAAATGAAAACTTTATCATGCTTAAAATTATTCATTAATTTAGCAAAACATAGACAGTACACAAATGCAAGTTCTTCATGTAAAAAGTCATCATGCCTACCAACTCAATATGATTCTCATGTTATAGTGGAAGACCCTAGGGCTAAATGAAATCAACTCATTCAATAAAGGTTATAGATGTAGTAACATTCTAGTCTGAAAATTTCCTTATATAACTTTCTATTATACAAAGAAGTATATGGCCCTTGCAAAATGAAATTATCTTAATGTTACCAGATGAATTCTGTGGCCCTTTAAAGTCTAGGTTCAATGTCTTCACAAATATCCTTCCTAGGAGAGTTTTTTTTTTTAATATAAGATTTTGACCTCCTCTTTCACTCCAAAATTCTGCTCCTCTCCATGTCAGAGAAGCAAAATCATCACCACTGGTGTATCACAAAATCTTTCTTCTGCTCCAGACAAAACCTCATTCCCAAGCAGGTTTTAAGTGATAATCTTTCACAGAAGAAGCCCATCATTTTATATGCAAATGAATTCAAGTGTATCAGCCTAACTACTAGAGGCAAGGATTCCTGCTCACAGTCTCAGTAGGTAAGATGGAAAATTCTAAGAATTTATTCTTATTTTCCACAGCAGACTTACTAATAGGCTATTTTAACAATGTCCTTTTATGTTACTCTTCTAAGCTAGCCACCTACAGACATTTTCATAATAAATTAAGTGATCTCAGACCTGAGCATTTTCACCTCCATGCTCTTGACATCCTAATTCTTTTTCATCTAGAAACCTATTCTCTTTTCACATGGTGTATCTTCCTGGAAGTTTTCTAGTCTAAACCCAATGAGCAGGCGTTCCTCTGTTTAGTCACTACTCCTGTTATTTATTTACATGCTTTGCTTATTACATCATAGTGTAATTTCTTCACTAATACTGTCACATATAGCATAGGCTAGAGATAGCTTATAAGTTTGGATAAATACACCAATGACTTCATCATTGAATTGTGAATATTTTTCTTTTCTTTTCTTTGTCTTTTTTTTTTTTTTAATATTTTGACACAGTGTTTCAGGTATCCCAGGCTGGTCTCAAACTTACTCTGCAGCAGAGTAAGATCCTCCTGCCTCTATATCCAGAGTTCAGAGATTATTTATATGTAGCACCAGATTGTACTAAGTCATTACTTTGCCAGCTGAGCTGCATTCCCAGTCAAGTGCACGAGTGTTTAAATTAGTTGTTTAGGGGTCTTGTTCTTGTTGTTTACCAAAACCCAGAAAAGATTTTAGCATCTAATCAGTATCTTGGGCTTTTCTTTTCTAATGGTTTTCTGGTAAGAGTGGCAGCCTATCTCATGTAAAGCCCACCATACCTTTGGAAGCAAAGCATCCTCTGTCACTGCTAATATATTAACCTGAACCTTGGAAGTATCCAGCTCCTCTTCAGTACCTTTACTGTTCTGAGGAACAAAGATAAAGCAACTCAACTCTTAGCTGAAGACATCGACACTGCTAAGAAGCTCTGACTTTCTAATCACCCATCAGGAGAAAAGCGCTGCTGGCCCCATGTGGGGTTCCAGGGTGTCCTGAGCAATGACTCTGTGGGAGAGACAGCAGGAGGCAGAGTAGATCATCCAGAACTCAAAGCAAGCTCTAACTGCTCAAAACCAGAAGAAACAACAACTGGGCATTATTCTACATGAATGCAGATGAAGTGACTCATTCTGTTAACTGCACAAGCATGAAGACACAGAATTCTTCCTGTTATAGACAGAGACCTTAGTGATGAATGAAACCAACTCAGCTAATTATAATTATATTCAGAGTAACTTTCTGAGCAGAGCTATAAAACTTGGTCTGTGACCATCCCAAATAATTCATTATTTTATTATTGTTGTTTTCTTAATCCTGTACTAAAAGAAGCTTTTTTTTTTGAAAGTCAAAGGAAAAAGGAAAGGGAGGGAGGGAGGGATGGAGAGAGGGAGAGAGGAAGGAAGGAAGGATGGAAGGAAGGAAGGAAGGAAGGAAGGAAGGAAGGAAGGAAGGAAGGAAGGAAAGAAGGAAAGAAGGAAGGAAAAGCAAGTTCCTGAAAGAAGAGCTCTGATTTCTAGAGGTGGGAAGCATGTAAGGGAGGGTGGAAAGACTAGTTTGGTATAACCAGTGCTTGATGTATGACTATGGAAACACAAAGTCAACAGAAATGTCTGCAAGTCCCATTGTCCTTAGAGTTGCTCTCTTTTTCCAGCACTACCAGAACTGACACAGTGTAATCTATCACTATGTCTAGATAGGAAAAATGCAGCAAGCATTTAATTTCAGATATTATCAAAGTGACCACCCACATCTCACATTCCAAGATGCAAGAACAAAAGCAGTTAGATTGTGATGACCAGTGTCAGGTTCAAGAGGCAAGAAATGATTCAATACTTTTAGAAGAGAGTAACTCTAGTTTCAAAACAACATATGTCTGGGTAAGCTAAATTGTAATTTTCTGTAATTTGGTGAATAAAAAGAAATTAAACTTCTATTCACATTTAGTTCAAAAGGTTTTGATTGTCATCTTATAATTTTGGGTTCCATAGAAATACACATTGGAAATTCCTTCCAGATTTGCAATAGTCACTCAAGGCTGTCAAGGGAGGAATGCTTGTGTTTTTGCGTGATCAGAGTGGCAATCTTAAAATTAATCCATGGGTGCTTCAGAAGGCATACTAAAAGAAAACATTCTCTTATTCTGAGTGGCACTGTGCAATGGGGAACAGGTTGTTTCGAGGGAGGCCATGTCCTCAGAGAGAGTCACAAGTGAGAGAAACACTTATGCTGTGGGAACTCCTTCAGCTAATAGCCTGTAAGATACCAGCCCACTTGGGTATGGTCTCTTGTACTATATATGTAGACATAAAGCTTGTGTACTGTCTCTCCCTCTCTCTCTCTCTCTCTTTCTCTGCTACTGCTGTATTCAATTTCTGTTCCCTGCTCATGCAGAGAACTGTGATCTGTGAGTCTACCCCTAAATAAAGATCCCTTTATTATACTCAGTTCTGAGCTAGTGTGAGACTACTTTATAGTGTCCCACACTATATGGCTCCCAACATGGGACAACCACATCCACATAAAACCTAAGAGAGCATGGGAAGGAATTTTAGACACACACATACACACACAAAAGGAAGAAAGAAAGAAACAGAGTTAAGCATAGCACATGGTAATAGCAGCATTTTCTCAGGTAGGCTCTGTTTATTAGAAGCAAGCAGAGGCACTTTTTATTTAATAGAAGGCTTCCTGACTCAGGGGTAGTGTCAAAAACTGCACAGCTCCTTTAAAAAGAGTTCCTGGTTTGTGTTAGTTGAATGAAAATTTCAGGCTCTTTCAGGAGACTGAGCATTTGAATGAAATTCATGAGCAGAGTGCCACAACTTGCTTACTTACAACATAGACTCACTGTATGCCTAGAAATGTGGCTGTGAACATGGCTCACAGAGCTGGCACTGAATGGACCTTCACCATGTTGGACTGGGCAGAGTCAAAAAGCAAAGCAGCCTTAGTCCTAACCACACTGCTTAACATTTTAAGAAGCATTCCTGGACAGAAAAGGATTACAGACATGCAATAGGACAGATTAAGACATAAAAACCTCTAAACAAGACACAGTGTATTTAAAAATTATACATAGGCTTGGGAGAGAGAAGAAAAAGAGAATAGATAGTTATAATATAAAAGAGTATAGAATGTCATAGATTAAAGAAGTATTGATAATAAAATAAATATTAAACTTATAAAAAGTAAGAGAGTAAAAAAGTAAGCCACATAAGGATGGAAAATATACAGAGAGTCTGGATAATGTATATTACTGTGTTTTTTAAATTGTTTTTAATGTGAATGAGTTAAGTACAAAGAGACATTTCATTGTACTGGCTGCATAGCTAAACCAAAATATGTATTTTAAAGGTATCTTGACTTCAAAATTTGGGTCTAAGGATATGTTGCTTTGGAAAAGAGGTTCTGTTTTGTTTCAACAGAAGATGAGAACCAGTGGATTCCTTCCAGGCTAATATGGTTTGTTCAAACAAGACCCCTGAAACAATAGCCCAGATTGTACAGTATCCATGACAGCTTCAGGACTGCTGGCTGAGATGAACCTACCATACAGAATACCCCATGAAAGACCGGATTAACAGTGCTCCCAATCAACAGTAAGTAGTCTAGAGAACAATGTCCAAATTCCCTAAATGATTGTTTATAAATGTTTGTTTACATTCAAAGGGGGATATTCTATAGAGATGAATACTTTATATTGGTATAGATCTTGTACTATTGATACAAACTTAAGGTCAATTTTGTTATATATATGTTTCTGCTGTTGGTTAAGGTGTTGTGTTTGTGCAGCTCATTTAAAAATGTAATGTATAATTAAGAAATATAAGTTAATAGATAGTAGTCTATAATAGCCAAGCTTGTAGTCATTTTAGTTGGGCTTGCTAGTTGTACAGAGATATATTTCAGATGGATAGTTATTCATCAAATCCTTCAAAGACAAGCAGAACACGGCATTTAAAATGTTTAAGAACTTCGGACTTTTCCAGACAATAAGACACACCTGCTCCTGGAAGCACCAATCTACTTCAAGAGGATGATGGACATAGAAGAGGCTCCTTATAGAGTTGGTTAGCCATTTGAGCAAGAAAATGTTCTTGCCTAGACTGCTTGGTGATATGCTATATGAACAGAACATGCAGGACCCACAGAAAATGACTGCTGAAATTGCCAAAAGAAGGTGAGACAGTCCTTCAGTGTTCCTGCTTCATGAGAGAACTGCCAGACATTTTTCAGGACACAGAAGAAAGCAACTGATGAGCTTTTCCAGTACAAGGCATAAGAAATCTGCAAATTTCCTGCTTCGTGGAAAAATCTGCCAGATACTATGGGCCTGCAGGCTCAAGATGGATGTTGCAATGATACAGAAGAACTTTGGGTGACTGTCCAGGCAGTGAGATGTCACTGTCAATTCTAAAGTTTTGGAAGTTGATTTCAATGCACGTCCTGTTTACTTAGGTAATATTATATCTTTATGGAGTCTTTGATGGAGTCAATGAAAGATAGTTATAATTATAAAGAGTAGATTAGATATAAAACATAAGACTCACAAAGATAGGATAGATGATATTTTCCTTAATTTGCCACATGTAAATGGACTAAATATTGTAACTATAACTCTTTCTTGATATCTGTTTTGTTATATGTAATTTTACTATATTAAAGCTAAAACCTTCCTTATTTAGAGAGAAAAGGACAGGTGATGTGGAATTTCCCTCTGTATGCTGTGAGTATGTTTTGTTACCAGTGGTTTATAAAGAAGCTGTTTTGGGCCTATGGCAGTGCAGAATAGGGCAAGGTGGGAATTCCGAGCAGAGATAGAGGAAAAACAAAGTCAGAGTCAGAGAGATGCCATATAGTTGATGAAGGATACAAATGCCCAAGAACCTTACTGAGGGTAAACCAGGAGCCTTGTGGTAAAATAAAAAATAATAAAAATAGGTTAATTTAAGATGTAAGAGCTATCTAGGAATATGCTAGAGTTATTGGTCAAGCTGTGTTGCAGTTAAAATAGTTAGTGTGATTATTTCAGGTCTTGGAGGCCAGAGCCAAATGAGCAGCCTCCACAAACACACTTAACCATGCTGTTACAAGAGATGACAGTCTTAGCCTGGTGGTGGTGGTGCACACCTTTAATCTCAATACTTGGGAGGCAGAGGCAGGTGGATCTCTGTGAGTTCAAGGCCAGCCAGGTCTACTGGAGCTAGTTCCAGGACAGGATCCAAAGCTACACAGAGAAACCCTGCCTCAAAAAACCAAAATAAAAGAAAAAAGAAATGACAGTCTCCAACAAGGTTGGATCAGATGAACTCTACCAGCCTTCCCAATTTATAGTTCTGTAGCTCTAGGGAGGGGAAAGGACTTGCCCCTTCTTCTGCTATTGGTTACACAGCATCTATTTGGGAAGGGCTTTCTAGGGAATCTGTAATTTGCCTTTGTATGTACTCTAGTACCTGATTTGTGTAGAGAGCCCACATGTGTCCCTTCACTGCCAGACTACTTATACATGCCTGCTGTACTTGATCTGTTCTGAATTGTGCTGGGTTTTGAAGAACAACTATCTTTCTAGTCTCATTTGTCTTATAAGCTTGAATAACTCATGTGTTGAACTCTTCTAAACCACAAAATAGCTGGGTGTGATAGTGCAGGACTGGAGGTAGGAGAATCGGGAATTTCTTTTCATTCGTGGCTATATAGTGAGTTGCAGGTCAACTTAGACTGCATAAGATCCAATCTAAAAAACAATCATTTGGCAGGCATATGAAATCCATTTGTGCTCATATGGTATTAAATTTACCCAAATTCTTACTTTGATTTAAAAATTCTCTGTTTAAACTGACAACTGGTAAATGTGAAATCCCTTTTGGTTGTCTATTTTTATAGCTTCACATAATATTAAATATGAAGGGGGAAAACTCTTTAATTTTGTCTCTTCTTTATCTAGGTGATATAATTTAAGCCTATAGTAGATATATATGTACATGCATATATATATGTATGTATGTATGTATATATGTAGTTAGTTAGTTAGTTAGTTAGTTAGTTAGTTAGTTAGTTAGTTAGTTAGTTAGTTAGTTAGAGATAGGGTTTCTCTGTGTGGCCCTGAAACTTGCTTTGTAGGTCAGGTTGACCTGGAGATCCACCTGCCTCTGCCTCCCAAATGTTGGGACTATAGACATCCAGCACCTTGCCTAGAGAATTGCAGGGTGTTTAAATGCAAGATACAAAGCCTTTTTTCCTTTCCATCAACAGAGTTCCATTTTGATCTCTATTTCCTAGTTCTTAGAGCATCTTAGAATTTTTTCTCCTATATGTGTATCTGTTTTTCTGTGTTTATGTAGAGTATTCCAACCTATACACATGGATAGAAATAACACAGTTATCCATCCATATTTGTATTCTTCTACATATTATAGACATATATATATATATAGTTTTAATTTAAAATTTCTATACATGAAGATATACATGCAATATGAAGTATGGACATTGAGGGTGTCTTTGCATGGTTGATACTATTTTGAGTTCAATAGAAAATCTTTAAAATATTCAACCCTTCTATACATTTGATTTTTATGGCAGTATTTGGGCTTTATTCTTAATGAAAAGAAACAACTAGGGGTCCAATTTTAATACCATGATAGAGGAGGCAGAAGTACTTCAGAGAACTTTCTAACTTAGTCCTGAGAGTAAAAGTGGAGAAGAGTGAGAGTAAGTGCAGCTTGCAGGGCAAGAGATGGCTAAGTGGCAATCTGGTGGGTGAAGAGCAGTGAACCAAACAAGGAGGCCTACAGAGGCAGGAAGGGGGAACTAGAGGACAGAATGAAGTTAGGTATAAATAAGATCATTAGTTGAGGAAGTGAAGCAAGTGGTATCAGAAGTTAAAATGTAGTCATAGAGGTGATTAAATGCAATAAATAGGAATGCCAAATTCCAAGAACAGTTTAGGCCTCCTGTTGAAGTTGCATGTGTGCTCTTGAAAGCCTGTACTCCTTTAAGTGCCCTCAATTCAACAAGCAGCTTTCTCTGCTTTTTTTTTTTTTTAAAAAGAAAATGGCACCACAAATGGAGTTGTCTTCAGGTCAATTGCTCACTGATTTAATTTCCACACCACATAAGCCTCTAAGACCTTTAAATGTTGACTTCTAAATTTCTCTTGAATTTTGAAGCTTCTCATATCTGCATAGCCAGCAATTAATTGGTTTATGCTAACTCATTCCAATTAGGCAGGAAGCCTTCTTGTCTTTGGTGCGTCCTTCCTCTTACAAAGTCATACCAATCATAGACTACCCTCACCAGATGCAGAATGACAGGATTCATCACAGGATGAAAAACTCCCTTCTGAAGCTCTCAGATGTCCCTAAGAGTCATATTTCAGAAACATGATAGATGAACCTGGCTAATCACTATCTGCTAGTTTGCTTGACTTTGGTTTTCACATTTGACACATACATCAAAACATCAAGCTGTGTACCATAAATACATACAATTTTGTTGACTTGTAAAGGAAAGAATAAGGAATGGGAAAGAAGAATAAAAATATTAAGATGAAAGAATTTCTAAGGATACCACTAAGATGCATTTTGAGTTTTTCAACTTTAAGAACAATTGAAATACAATGAAATGAAATGAAAGCCTTAAGAATAGGTCAATATGACCACTAGACAAGCGAGCACTTCACTTGTCTCTCAACATAGTCAAAGGGTTTCCGTTTCTGACTAACCATAGTTCACATATTGACAACTGCCTCAGAAGAACAGAAGGAAATGGATCTCTGATGCAATTTATTGGAGAAGAACTTGATGCTCTTGAGGAAGATTGTACAGGGAGACTATGGTATAGGGAGCTGCCTAGACCAAGCCCTCAGACCACTGCCGTGGCAGAGCTTCCAAGGATGACTGAATCACAGGCCAGAGTCAAAGCACACCATGGCATTTGCCTGTTCAAAGCCCACAGCCAGCCCAGTGCTGTATCTTTGTCTTTGATGCTTGTGAACGATTTCATTTTCTGTGGCGACACCTCCCTACTATCAGAAACAGTCCCGGAAATAAAATCAAGCTCCCAAAGAAGACAGATTCTGAGTGTGTGAAAGCAAACTCCCAAATCCCATTTCAATCACATTTGCCAACTGTCTTTTAAAGACGTCTGATTTCAGATGAACACATACTTTTCATGTGGATAAAGCTGTCATCTCTACCACAAACATGAGTCAAATTTCTTGTCACCCTAACAAATTCTCATATACCCTTTGCTTTCCTTTGACCCGGAAGAGCCTGACAGCCACCAATCTGTTTCCCAGCCCTGTGTTTCCCCTACATTTCACAAGGAAGAATAAAGTTATGTATTTGTCTGTATTTTATAATGCCATTGAGGTTCATCAATGATGTATCAGTTGTTGACTTATTTTTCTGCTAAACTGCATTTCACTATGTGCATATTCTCATATTTGGAGGGAATTTTCCATGTTTTACCATTATGAATGAAATGGTTGTGAAAATGTCTTAACATGTTTTAATATACACATTTGGATTTATTTCCTTTTTGTTAATATCTAGCAGTGGATTTCTGGGTACTTTTGTGAGTGTATGTTTAATGTTTTATTCCCAACCAGTTGGTCCCATGTTGAAACATATACCATCATGGTCCTTTTCTATTTTAACTATTAGTACTGATATTAAAATGTAAATGGAATTTCTTTGTACTTTAATTTGCATTTATGTAATGACAAATACCAATGATACCTTTCCACATGCTTAATTTCCCATCTGTATATTGGATGACATATTCATATTTTTGAAAAGTTTAATTGGATTGTTTTTCTTATTGATGCATTCCAGTTGATCAATTGATTTTTTTTATTCATTTGATCAATTACATTTAATTGTTCTAGGTGAAATCAGAGCTGGCATGTCACAAATAGAATGCATTGGAATGAAATACATAAATGGAGCATTATCGGCACACTCTGTGTCCAGCTTCCTTCTGTCTGCACACTCTCTGTAAGACTCATCAGCGTTGCTGATGGAATCAACCAGTCATCCCTTATAATGCTGAGTAGCAACCCACTTTGGCTATAGATCTCTAGCTCATCCATTTTCTTGCAAGTGAACATTTGAGTTGTTTTCATTTGGAGTCAATTTTGATTTGAGCTGCTAAGTATATGAGGACCCAGTTCTTCTTATGAACACATACTTTATTTTTCTTTTACATAGTCCTACAAGTGTAAAACTATGTCAAGGATTTGCAGCTTAATAGAAGTTGCCACCATTTTGCCAGATCGTGCACAATTTTGTATTCTTCCCAGGAATGTATGAGCATTCTAGACACTCCCTACTCCATTGTCAGCTCCCTTGGTCATTTATATTCTGTTTGGCTGGGATAAATCATCTTAACTTGCATTTCCCTAATAATTAACTATGATGAATAATTTTATGAATAATGTCCATGCCTTCTACCTGACTATATTTATGGAGATTCTGGCTACATTCTAATGTAAGTCCTTTATCTAATGTGATTTATGCCTACACATGGGTATATAATTTTAAACGGTGAATAAATTTAACTGTGCAATATTTCAAAACATGTATACATTGAGTCATGTTCAAATTGGGCTAATGGGATCTCTCTTCCTTTAAGTATTTTTCTTTAACACTTTGACTTCTTTTCATTGCCTTAATTTTTCACATGAATAATATTCTTGTATCTTTCTTCTAAAGCTTTTTTAGATTTTTAAGTATGTGATCTGTTACAAATTAATTTTATGTTTAATGCAGGCTCAGAGTTCTTGTTTTCACAAGGGTTTTCAGTGGTTGTATTACCATTTACTGAGAAGACTATTGTTTCCCCCTTGAAATTATTTGATACGCTGATTTAAAATTAACTTGCAGGTTGACTTTCTCCCTCATCTTCCTGCGTGAGAGTGTAGTGCTATTGTATGCATTTGATAACAGTGATAGAAATATTTACAGTAACTAAGAACAAACTGAGAACTGGGCAATCATAGATTGCTTACTATTTGTTAACTTTTGCATATAATTATTACACATGATAAAGTTTTATTGTAATCTTATAAATTCCACAAGAAATATACCTTCTAGTCTTGAATGTTGGCTCATACTTACTATCCCAGCACTTAGGAACAGTGAGGCAGAGAACTGGGAATTCAAGTCTAGCCTGCCCTACAAAGGGTGACCCTCCCTCAAAAACTAAAACAGAAAAAAAAAGAAAGAAGAAAGAAATGGGTAAAAGCCATTCTTACTGATAGATAGGACACTTAATAACTTAGCTTTGTTTAAAAAAATACACATTAAAAATGTTGGATTTTTTAAGTTTTTTTTAAACCTTTAAATCTTTCCATTACTATTAGAAATTTTTTCAAATTTTAAAAATGGAGGTTTTACAGTGACTTTCCAAAACTCATTCCTAAATATTTTAGGGTACTTTATACCCCCATCTTTTTCTAAGAGCTCAAGACTTACTTTGTAACACTTGTTCAGTGATGCAGGAGTCAGGTGTTTATGGTGTGCTGGTGTCTGCAAAAAGCTTGGAGCCTCCTAGCAGCCTGAGGAGCACTTCTGTTGTCCTTAGTTCTTCCTGGCCATCCTTCCTGCTGTGATGCTTGTCTAAGTCCCATTGCAATCTGTGTTAGCTATATTTCTGTTTCCTTAGTTACTGCATTGATTAAGTCTTTCAATAAAATACTGAATAGAAGGGAGAAAATAGCTATGTATGTTTGAATACCAAATAGGAGGAATATTTAGTAGACTGTAAGTAGTACTTTTTATAAAATCTGTCACACACACACACACACACACACACACACACACACACCACACCCATAGCACCTATGCACACACAATCTTCCAACTGTCTGATTCCATTTATCTCTGGTTCAAGATTTTGTGTTATTCTACTTAGTAAATAAAATTATCTATTGCAGAAAAAATGTTATAAACTAGGCAGGTGGTGGTGGCACATGCCTTTAATCCCAGCACTCATGAGACAGAGGCAGGCAGATCTCTGTGAGTTCGAGGACAGCCTGGTCTACAAGAGCCAGTTCCAGAAGAGGCACCAAAGCTACACAGAGAAACCCTGTCTCAAAAAACCAAAGGAAAAAAAATGTTATAAGCTGTATTATACAGCACTATATATTCTGGCTTAAATCCTCTTGTCTTTTAAGAAACATATTCAGATGTAGGAAAATAGGTCTCTGCACATGTAAATACACGCAGTGTGTTTCACACTTATCCTCACATGTTTTCTTTAGAGCAATACCCATTCTTTGTCATGAACAAAGTTTCTTCTTATGCTATTTTATTTTATGCTGAATATCTTCATTTGAGCCACACACGCACCTTTACTATGTAGCACACGATAGACTTAAAACACTCAATGACTCTCCTGCTGGGATGAGAGTTAAGGCACGCGTTACCTTACAACCTTCCTCCCTTTCTCTTAGCATTTTAAAAATACCTTCAATCTTCTCTGGTTCTCAGTTTTGACTAATGAGGCATTGTCTTCATTTTCTAGTTTCTTCTAATTTGAAAGAAAGGCACTTTCTTGTCTTTGGATTTTATGATTTGACTAAGATGCATAAGACTGCATGTGATTTTCATTGTATTTATATTTCCAGCTGTTCATAATCATCTCAGATCCTAAATTGGCTTACTGAGAAATCCTGAGGCATTTTCAGCTACTAGCTTTTCAATTCATTACCTTCCTCTGTCCTTCCTCTGTTCATTACCACTTCCGTGTCTTCTGGGACTGAAATTTGATGCTTGCCAGACTTGTCAAAGATCTCTGAACTGCCACTCAATTTTTATCTTTAATATTTGTTTTTTAAAGTTTTTGAAAGATTTCATTTTAAAAATTCTATTATTTGTGTTTTTCTGCATGTGGGCAAGTGCATATATGAGTGCATTGCCCATGGAGGCCTGAGAAGGACTTTAGATCCCCTGGAACTAGAACCTGGTATGGGTGCTGGGAAGTGAACTCGGGTCCTCTGCAAGATCAGTAGGTGCTTGTCCATCTTTCCAGACCCATTCTTGCTTCATTTGTTACATAATTTCCACTGATCTATCTTCAGCCTTATCTGCTTCT
This sequence comes from Ondatra zibethicus, assembly GCA_004026605.1. Taxonomy (NCBI): domain Eukaryota; kingdom Metazoa; phylum Chordata; class Mammalia; order Rodentia; family Cricetidae; genus Ondatra; species Ondatra zibethicus. Next base: position 20,027 of record PVIU01021501.1, read on the forward strand.
TCAACTGTTCAAAGAACATATTTTTAAAACTCTATAGTGATTCTTTTAGTTTGGTTATGATAGTCTGGGGATTTTAAATTCCCATTTTCTCTTTTGTGTTATGAACACCTCTGTGCTGTGACTCTCTGCCTGTCCAGCCACTATGCATGTACTTCCATTTCAAACTGTAAACATAGTTTTCAAAACTAATTTGAAATATTTGTAATCTTAAGATTATTTTCCAACGATTAAGAGTTTCCACAACCATGGGTCATGTTTTCTTTCATTTGTATATGTAATATGTGAACACAGGCATTATCAATGCAAAGATTATGGATTCTGTCATGCTTATTTGTGGAAAATGTTGTATTTCATTAGGTAGTTAACTTTCTGACTTGACCAGCTCTCCCTGCTCTGCACTGTCTACAAGATAACCCTCCTGGGAACTGCAATGTCTTCCTGCTGTCTGCCTTTAGTCTTATAAACTCTCCACTGAAAAGAAATAATTTAGTGCTCATCCAAGAGTCAGAGATGGATGACACACTTATTGGGGAGGGGGAGGGCTTGCTGTCATTTTTTCCTTTTTTTTTCTCTAAGATTTACAATTCCAAGCATTCTGACTGCTCTTTATGTATGGGATGTGTTCTAGGTAGGGAGTGTATACCTCTGCTGAAGGATATCTGTGTTCATGGCAGAGGCAGGAACTGGGTTGCATCTGGAGTGGGCATAGTGAGTCAGAGGTAAGCCATTGGTACTGTTCCTTGGGGTTTTTGAGACAGTCTTTCAATGGTTTGGAACTCACCAAGTAAACTAGACTAACTGGACAACAAGCTAGTGGGATCTACTGTCTCTGCCTTCTTAGTACTGGGATTATAGGCACGTAGCAGCCACCATGCCTAGCTTTGTATGTGGGTTCTGGGAATCAAACTCATGTTCACATATCTGCATAGCAAATATTTTACCCATTCAGCTATCATTTCAGTACTCCTACTCTTATAAACCCAAACTTTACCTCGAACATATACAAGCCCACCTTTCTTCTATATTTGAGTTTTTAAAAGGCAAATGGAGACAGAATGTCAAGTTTCACCCATCACTGTTCATCTGGAAAATGCAGCCTCCTTTCTAGTTTCAAGTTGTTCTGTAATGGCTTTCGTTAGAATTCTTGGTGTAACTTTATTTAAGTTTAGTAATTACTACCTGTAGAATAGAACCATGTTAATCCATTAAAAGATCAGTGTTTATCTTTTTATCCAAAGGCTATCAATTCTGAGATCAGTGGCAACAATTATTTAGCAAAATACGTTTAGTGAGTATTTAACACATTGCAAGTCATGTGAGAAAGCAGGAAGGGCTTGATTTTCTCTATTTTGTTAGATTTCCTCAGCCATAAACAAAACAAATTGCGTGGTTCTTAATATTTTTCTCTAAAAAATTTGGTAAAGAATTAGGATAAAGCTCAATGAGAGCAACTTTTGTTAGAAAAAACTAGATTCTGTCAATGTGTGAAATCTTGCGAAATGCTTCCTTCCCTGGGGTAAGAACAAGAAGAATCAAGGTTACATGGATTCGAGTCTGCTGTTTTAATTGACAGCCATGACCTATCTCCAGTTTTAGGTCCTCTGTGGAAGACTCGCATAAAACGGATTGGGGACAGCTGTTCTCGCTGCTTGCTGAGAATGTAAGGAAAAGAAGAAATATAAACCGCTACACTGCACATTAAGGTCAGCTATGCAAGAAAATATTTCTCAACGTTAAAAGTGATTAACGACCTCAAAGTGTGACCGCCGGCTGTGTACCAGGGGATGTTTCCATGAACATGTATGTGTGTACGAACATGTGACTGACCATATCTCTCCTGCAGGAGACATCTGTGTTTAAGATGATAGCATATGCTTTTATCTTTCTGGAGTTTTTAATCCAGGCACTGTCATAAAAGCTTATTGCGAGTCATTTTTTTTAAGATAACATTTACAAATTGCCTTCTCACCCCCCCTCCCCCGGTAAGCATAGGAGAACCAAGCATAATCGTGTAGCCAGATACATCTCAGCTGTTCAGGGCTTTGAACTCCCTAAAGAAAGTGTTAAGCCTTCCTGGTACCCAATCCCAGCATAGATGTGTAGTGTATAGTTGCCATTTAATAGATGTTTAGTGCCAGGATATTTTCAAATTGTTGAAGTTTGTATACTGAAAAGACTGAGTACCTCTGCCAGAGGAAGGAAGTACTATTAAAAATCCTGTATGCTGTGACTGTACCACGTGGTCTGCCTGGCCAGGGGATGTTACAATGCACAGTATAATTCAGGATTAGGAAATATGACCATTCTGCCCTTAGGCTCTGCAAAACTTCCTGTCCCTTTTGAGAACACCCCTTAAGATTCTATTCCCACTTCAAGTAACTAAAGTTAAATTTATTGCAGAAGTAAAGTCTGAATCTGTGTTTGACAATTTCAACACAGGTCTTTAAGGCCTATCAAAACCTGCCAAAGACCAGCAAGATAGTTCAGCAGCTAAAGGTGCCTGCTGCCAACCCTGTGTATCTAATTCTCATGCCTCACTTGGCGGAAGGAGAAAACTTAGCTGTTCTCTGCCGTCTGTTCTCATGCATCCAAGAAGACACACATACACACACACACACACACACACACACACACACACACGATAGATAGATGCTAGATAGATAGATAGATAGATAGATAGATAGATAGATAGATAGATAGATAGATAGATAGATGAAAGATTTAAATATAACACAAATTTTTAAAAACCTGTTTGCTCAGCCCTCTCCCCCATTTTGGCTTGTCATGGTTACCTGGGTAGACACCAAAGTGTCTCGTCTTACACAGCAGAAGTTTCTTTTCTCCTCGTTCCAGAGGTGGTGAATCCAAAGTCAAGATGACAGGATTGATTGCTCTGACACATGTGTCTTCTTCCTTCCTGCCCATCAGAAAGGCTATCCTTTTGGGGGATGTGCACCCTAAGTGTCTCTCTCTGTGTTCAAATTTCTTCTTCAAAAAGCACCAATCGGATTTTATTAAGGCACCTTGAATGGCTTCATTTAAGCTTAATCCATTTCCCTTTAGGCCTTATCTCCAAATTCAGTCACAGGGTAGAGCCCACAACGGGGACCTCATTTAACCTTAATTACCTCTTCAAAGGCACTGTCTCTAAATATTTAGTTATGGGTAGCACAGACTACTAGTAGTTCATTTAGTTTAATTACCTCTTCAAAGGCCCCATCTCTTAGTTGCAAACACATTTGCTTATGGGGATTAGAATTGGAGCAAGGGAATTCCAGGGGACAAAGGTCCCATTCTGCCCAAAGTGGGCACCAAATCTGTAAGAGCCATTCTGAAACAAAATAACCATACGGAAATCTGTTAAAGAAAAGTCACTGGCACAATAGACCTCACTGAGCTTTGTGATAAAATGAGGCTCATTCACCTGCCCTTGAGGAAACCTTTCAAATCTTTTTTTCATTTTCTGAGCTAAAGGAAATGTGAAGCCAGCTTCTCAGTACTGGAAAAATTGGATAGATTAGTCAAAAGATGGAATGTCAAGAGCAGCTAAAGCCAATATTTCTAAATGAAGTAGGGATTTTTTTAAAAAATGTAAAATAAAGAGTAGTTAAAACTACCAAACACCTTTTAGCTCTCTGAACTATCCTACCAAATATAAATAAAGGCTAAATGAGTTAATATGTATGAGGGACCTAGAAAATGAGCTGACATAAAGTTAGTGTTCTGTATATGATGGCCTTCACTGTTGCTTGTGATGACAGTGGGAGATAGAAATTGACCATTTAGGGGCAGAGAATAGAAAGTGAACAATGCCATTGTTGTCCTTGACCAGAAGCCAGGATTGCTAGGAAGAAGCTGCTCCATCTTATCTCTCCTGTCCCAAATCAGCATCCCTGCTAGGAGCCATTCCTGAGAGTGTAACTGGAACCCCAGTCCAGACACAAATCTCTTTTCATTAACAACTTTGAAATTGGATCTCTGAATTCTGATAGTGGAAAAGGCTGATATGTGTCCCCCAGTTTCAATCCATCTCCTAAATGATTTCAGAGTCTCTTCAATAGGAGCTGATATAATAGTGTTGAAGACCATTGTGACCCATGACACAAAAGCTCTTGATCAAAAGAATGGAATCTAATTCTTGATTTGATGGAGATATGATGGTTCTGATTTGCTTCAAAGATTACAGCATTATTTACCATTTCCTCTTTCCTTAAAAGTTAATTCAGTAAGACTTGTCAATCACCTTGTCAAATAACAAACTTGAGGGGAAACTTATTCACCTAAACACAAACAAAGAAGACAGGAGGAATAATTATCCCCTTAATGAGATGATGTGCCTGTCTTTCTCAGAAACCCTGTTCTTGCTGTGGAATGTTACAGAGCACTGTGGAGTCTGCCTACTTTTCTCAGCTACTCAGAAAAGCCTAGCCTTTCCTTTTCTTCCTTCTATCTTTTTCTTCCAGATGTTGGTAAAAGCGTGGGTCTACTTTCTCCCATGCTCCTAGCAGCCTCTTTCTCTAAAGACGCATCTCCCACCTCCCATGTCACTGATGCTGCTTTCCATTGCTGATCATGCCAGCCCAACTCAGTCAGAGAGTACAGCTCTCTCTCCCTCCTTCTTCTCCATCTTCCCTTACTGGGCAGCTGCCAAGATACACTGCCTTTTTCCCCTGTTGTTTGTCTCTCAAACTTTAATAAAATTGCCTTCAGCCTTGCTTCTGAGCCTGTTTACAAATTGTTTTACTAACAATGATTAGAACCTAGAGAGAGAAACCTCGTTTCCCAGGCAACACTTGTGCTATGAAGACATTTGTTGTTCACCTGTGTTATCTCTGCACTGCACGGCATGACCTTTCCCATCATTCAGACTCCAGATTCCCTTGAACAGGCTCCACTTAGGCGTTCCAAATGTTTGGGAATTCAACCTTACTTTTGAAGCTGAAGAGCCACTGGTGAATGTGCTGGTTTTAGTCTAGCCTACTTATAAGCCCTGAGAATTTCCTTAGAGTTTGCTTTGTGATTGAAATTGAGAGGAATCCCTTTCTTCAGAAGAAACTATTGACCAGTCTGTCAGGCACACACTGGATACAATGGGCTTGAATTATCCAACTGTTCAGGGAAGGCTCTTGCAGCCTGTACTAGCATTAGCCAAGAAGAAGCTGTCTTTATATTAATCAGGTCCCCTAAGGATGTTGACAAGGATAATAATTCTTTCCCAGTGTGCTAATAGAGCTCTCAATTGTTTCATTGCAAAACAAGACAGGAAAAAAGGCTTTGGGGAAGAATACACATTTTTAATAGAAGCCATAATTCTGTGTGAAGGGTTATCTGAATAGCTTGCACAAGAAATGAAATTATAACACTTATCCCCCTGATATGGCCATTGAGGGAATGAAGCCAAAGTCTTATCACCCTTTGCAGTAGAGGCTTGTAGGGAGTTGGTTAGCCTGTGTGGCTTCTGTCCATGGACTTGTGCTTTGCTTTAAGAAAACAGAACACTGGTGCTGTTACCCTTTGCTTCATCTGATAGCACAGATTCATGAGCAATAAACGGTATCATAGCACTGAATTCATCCAAGGTCAATGTTCTTTAAAACAAACAGTAAGCACACAACGAAAAAGAACTGAGTGGTTAACTGTACCTGTGTGGGGTACTGATATGCACAGGTTATCATTTACCATTTACCAGACATCATCCTACTGAGTGAAATGTGTAAGACCATACCTTGGCTCAGTTTAATGGGTCAGAAATGTGTACCTTGCTGCAGGGTCCTTCTGCAGACCCACCCCCACCCAAGAATTGAGCCAGCCGCCCCACGATTGGCCCTGGCTTGCCACCCAGCCTCCAGGTCCAGGAGACAATCAGCGGGGAGTCCAGCCAAGCAGTTTGCAACTTATAAAGCAAAAACCCACGAATCCCAGAAGAAGCAGAAGGGGAATTAGTCAATCACATCAGCAGTCACGTCTGCATGAGCCGCAGCTCCTATCTTCCCTAATGGAGATCACAAGTGCATCGGGCATTTTACATCTTTAACTCCAATCATCTTTTTTGTAAATAAGTCAGATCTCCTCCTTGCTTGCTCCCCATCTTGACTGGAAATATTTTTCGCGGGCTTTGTAATATCACTGTTTTTTTTTTTTTTAATTTCGCGCCTTTTTCTATCTGTCGCGCTTTTGGCGCAGCTGTTAACGCTTCTGGCGCCGACTGCGCCTTTTTCTAACTGTCACTGTTTCTAGTACGAACGTGGCCACTCCTGCTTCCTATATGCTGGATTCGCCACACCTTGCCTGGGTATATTTTTCCCCATTCCCCAGTAGATTACCAGAAACCTAAGAAGAACTGAGATCTTTTTAGTCTGAGTCCTCCAGAGAGCAGCTGTGCTTCATGGCTAAAGAAGACCTTCTTTTGTGTTCATACCTACTACTCAGTCTCCTAAGAGCAGCATACAATCCCCAATCAATTTTGAAACACATTTAGACACAGAAGATAGACAATTAATGTATCTCAGCTTTCCAGAGAGTTAAGTTCAAGCAAGTAGCACCCAAGGCCCAGAATAATGGTTGCTATTTTCATCATCATTGAGGAGAGAAAAGACCATAAAATAGCCCTTGAACCAACCCTGTTTTGGACACTGACTTTCTCACCCACGTAAGAGACATTTGCAATTAGTGTACAGAATCTCAGCCTCTTACAGGAAGAAGGACCCACAGAGAAAGTCTGATCTAATGTTCTCATTTTACAGACAAGAAGACTGAGGCCTACAGTCCTACAGGGGATGCCCCACTTTTCCAAGTCCACACCATAGCTAAGGGCTCAGCCAGGGTATTGGTTAAAACAGCTGACTCTTTCAGCATTGCAATAATTTCTCCTTCAGGGTTTGAAAGAAGCATGATATTATATTTCAGCCTCTCACTTTAAGCAAACTAAAGCTTAAAATATACTTAATGATTTTTGTTAACAATTTGGAAGAGTCTAAACAAAACAGGGTTTAGGAGGAGAGGGAAAAAGTGTGGAGAAAGAAGCTTGCCAGGTTCATGGGAAAGAAAGATTGTGGGCTCTTGGGGGCTCTCCTCTCTAGTACTGAGAATTCCTCTTGCATATTGGAGAGGATTTGTTTCTTCACTCTTTAGATCTGGGGGTGCATATTCTCTGCTTCTTCTAACTATTGCTGAATAGAGAGAGTGTGGCTGTGCCCACCCTCTGATCTCTTCTTGTTGATACCCTAATTTAGGTTAAAGAACAAGAAGGAAGCAGATACATGGAGGCGAAAATGTTGGCATGACTCTTAGAATTTAATAAATAACTGTAGTATCTGGAATCATAGCAATAAAATGTTTATGCAAAATTAAACGTGCGTATACAGAACTTGTAATGCTGGCATCTCTGCTACATAGCAAGGTTAGAAACTAGTGAAGTGTGTATGCTATTTGGAGTTGTGTAGTAATGAGACTGGTGGAGTAGTCTCAAATTCAGAAGTGGTCAGTGATGTGAGTACCTGGTAGAAGAGGAATGCAAGTCAAAACAGCTGCAATCTCACTTTCTGCTCAGGGTACCACCCACTCTTGAACAGGACATTTCAAAAGAGAAGGGAGTATAGCAGCCACAGACTCCCATGTTGGTCAGCCTGATTTTGGTCTGAGTTGATTTCTAGCAGTTCAAACAATCAAACAATCATATTGTCCATAGGATATTAGGGCACGCAAGCACACCACACCTTTACTACAAGCCACAAATAGATCACTGAGTGTCTGCAGAAAAGTCTACATGGTAGTACACTTAGGAAGTGGGATACAGCAGGATGGCATCATTGTGGTTGGCATTGCCTACTCTTCCTTGGGGACACGTTTATATGGGCCAGAGGGAGGAATAATTATCTGTACTGGGACACTGGCGGTTGTCAGCACTTGGGATCTTTGTGGGAAAGCAAAAAGTTCTTGCCATTGCTCTGTTGCACTGCTTTTGTGACTATAAATGAAATTCCTTATTAATGAATCACACATGCAGATGTCCAGGGTCTCTGCACACCCTGATATTAACCGGGCCATCATAAATTTTAGAGGAGAGCTCTGGGAGCCTGTTGGCCTGATTTCAGTCTAACTTGACTTAGAAAGCATCTCAGACTAATTGTTTTGTCCACACGATTTTAGGGCAGACTAGCACACCACACCTGCATTACAAGCCACACATAGGTCACTGAATATCTGCAGAAAAGTCTACAAGATTCTTCATGAGAGAAGAGATATCAACAAGTAAGGCACCTGATGTCCTTTGCTTACCAGACAAGGCATCCACAGAAGCTGTTTGAACCAGTTTCTTTCTATACTGTGTGTACTAAGGCATAATGCAGTGCGTGCAATTCTTTCATTCTTCTGAGGTTATTCTGTGTGGACTCAGTACAAGTTAGCCCTAAGGATGTTTCATTAAATAAATTTTATTTGAAAATGTGTCCTCCCATGATAACGTACTATTATTTTTGACAAAGCAGGAGGATGCAAAAGTTTAATCCGAGTTTTTTTTTTGTTTTTTTTTTTTGTTTTTGTTTTTGTTTTTGTTTTTTTTGCCAAGTATGGCTTCCTAAGAGAAATTGAAATGTAGCATCCCTTTATACAAAAGAGTCTTCTGGGAGCAGAGCAGAGTGGGCAATTATCACTAAGCCCGCCTTTTTGACTGCGAGTTCCTGGGCCAGCAATGGGCCCTGATTCAGTGCCGGCAGATACATGTGGATGCCGGTAAGTGGGTCCCAGCCCATCCCCGAGGCTTTCTGGCCAGTTAGGGCGCCCCCACTGGCTTTTCTGCTTATCCCACCCCAGCTTGCCCCCGGGCACCCCTTTCCATTTGCGGGGTCCTAGCTGCCCCCGAACTCAGCCTGTTTCCGGGCTAGGGCTTTAGGGGAAGGGTGAGCCCAGGGCTACAGGGGTCCCCTTGTCCCACAGAGCAGAGCGGAGCAGGCAACTATCACTAAGCCCGCCCTTTTGACTGCGAGTTCCTGGGCCAGCAAGGGGCCCTGATCCAGTGCTGACATATACATCCAGACGCTGCAAGGTGCCCTGATCCAGTGCCGGCAGATACATCTGGACCGACTGCGAGGTCCTGGGCCAGCAAGGGGCCCTGACCCAATGCAGGCGGATACACCCAGACTGAGGGACCAAGCCACCAAGACTCTCCCTAATACATTTGAAGGAAGAGATGAGCAGGCGCCAATCCAAGAATTAATCCAACACCTGAAAAGCAACAAGATAACACCAGAATCCAGTGAGTATGGAACAGGAAAACCTGAGCAGCCTATCCCAGATGAAGTAGAAGAAATTGACTTTAAACGTAACATTATGAAAGTGATAGAGACCTTTAAAGAAGAGGTGAAAAACTCCTTTAAAGAAAGGAATGAGAAAACTAACAAAAAGTTAGGAAGAAATGAATAAATTCCTCAAAGATACCCTAGAAAACTAAGAAAAAGCATTCAAACAGGTAATGGAAACAGTTCAAAACTTGAAAACTGAAATAGAGGCAATGAAGAAAACACAAACTGAGAGATGGCAAGATATGGAAAATCTGGATTAATGAACAGGAATCACAGAGACAAGTATAACCAACAGAATACAAGAGATAGAAGAAAGAATCTCAGACGCTGAAGATACGATAGAGAAAATAAATTCAGTGATAGAAGAAAACAACAAATCCTACAAATTCTCAACACAAAACATCCAGGAAATCTGGGACACTATGAAAAGACCAAACCTAAGAATAATAGGGGTAGAATAAGGAAAAGAATTCCATTCCAAAGGCCCAGAAAACATATTCAACAAAATTATTGAAGAAATCTTTCCCAACCTAAAGAAGGATATTCCTATGAAGGTTCAAGAAGCATACAGAACACCAAATAGGCTGGATCAAAAAAACAAAAAAACATTCCCTCGCCATATAATAATCAAAACACAAAACATACAGAATAAAGAAAGAATATTAAGAGCCACAAAGGAAAAAGGTCAAGTAACATATAAGGGTCACTAATAACTCTTAATAATGCTTAATATCAACGGACACAACTCACCTATAAAAAGGCACAGGTTAAGAGAATGGATACAAAAACAGGATCTGACATTATGCTGTTTATAAGAAAAACACCTCAACCACAAAGATAGACATTATCTCAGAGTAAAGGGTTGGGAAAAGGTTTTTCAGTCAAACAGCCCTAAGAAACAAGCAGGTGTGGTTATACGAATATCTAACAAAATCAATTACAAACCAAAATCAATCAGAAGAGATGGAGATGGACACTTCATACACATAACAGGAAAGATTCATCAAGATGAAGTCTCAATCCTGAATATCTATGCCCCTAATATAAAAGCACCCACATATGTGAAAGAAATATTACTAGAACTCAAAGCACACATCAAACACCACACACAAATAGTAGGAGATTTCAACACCAATGGACAGGTCAACCAGACAGAAAGTTAACAGAGAAATATGAGAACTAACAGATGTAATGAAACAAATGGATTTAATAGACATCTATAGAACACTCCACCCAAACAGGAAAGAATATACCTTCTTCTCAGCATCTCATGGAACCTTCTCTAAAATTGATCACATACTCGGTAACAAAGCAAACATCCACAGATACAAAAAAATTGGAGTAACCACCTGTGTCTTATCGGATCACCATGGAGTAAAGTTAGAATGCAACAACAATTCCACCCCCAAAAAGCATACAAATTCATGGAAACTGAACAGTCAACTACTGAACCACTCCTGGGTCAAGGAACAAATAAAGAAAGAAATTAAAGTCTTCCTTGAATTAAAAAAAAATAAAGAAACAACATACAGTAACCTATAGGACACTATGAAAGCAGTGCTAAGAGGAAAGTTCATAGCACTTAGTGCCCACATAAAGAAAACAGGGAAAGCATAAATTAGTGACTTAACAGGACACCTGAAAGCTGTAGAAAAAAAAGAAGCTGACTCACCCAGGAGAAGTAGAAGACTGGAAATAATCAAACTGAGGGCTAAAATCAACAAAATAGAGACACAGAAAACAATCCAAAGAATCAATGAAATGAAGAGCTGGTTCCTTGAGAAAATCAACAAGATTGACAAACCCTTATCCAAACTAATCAAAAGGCAGAGAGAGAACATTCAAATTAACAAGATCAGAAATGAAAAGGGGGACATAACAACAGACACTGAGGAAATTCAAAGAATCATTAGGTCTTACTATAAAAGCCTGTATGCCACAAAATTGGAAAATGTACAAGAAATGGACAGTTTTTTAGATAAATACCACATACCAAAATTAAATCAAGACCAGGTAAACAATTTAAATAGACCTATAAGTCGTGAGGAAATAGAAGCTGTCATCAAAAACCTCCCAACCAAAAAAAAAAAAAAAAAAAA
>PVIU01021502.1:0-31407 GCA_004026605.1 Ondatra zibethicus
GTCAGGTTTGTAAACACTCAGTAGAAGTTTCTAAAAACTGAAAAACTTTGCAAACTCAAATAGAAACCATTTTAAAATAATTTCTACTTGCAGGAAATAATTTAAAACTATTCTTTCATAAAAGGGTTTGACACAAATAATTCTAAAAAACATGTCCATATCTGCTTAAACTGAATTTGATAACAAGCTGCTCCTGGTGTTAATGAACCAACCCAAGAAAGCCATAAAAATCTATTTTAAAAGAAAATCATGAAAGTTGTGTAAGGGTGACACATTCTATCAAGTTAACACTAATAGATATGCATTTAATTTAATATTAGTAGATGAAAGACACTCAGTATTGATGACTGACCATGATAAATGTTCTGACTTTAATCCCTCCAAAGCAAGTAAAATTTAAAGAATTTTCTTAAGAAGAAACTATTGCCACACCTAAATTTTAAAATAATATATCTTTAAAAAGAAAAGCACGGAGCAAGAACTTAATTTACTTTTCAATAGCTGGTACTAAAAAACTAGCTATCTCATATAGCAAGCATATTTTCTTCATATTCTAGTTAATGGTGCATATTGCTAAGCCTTCTAAAATACATGATTATGTATTATGAATGAACTCAACTGAAAAATCCAAATAAGACCTGTGAGACTCTTTCTCCCTTTTCAGAGAATATTTTTTAGATGTCAATATATCTTGTTTCTTGAAGTTAGAATTTAAAAACTAATGGGCAATTAATTACAAAGCAAAGCAGTGTCATTTTCATAAATTTGAAACATTTAATAAGGTATAATGAAAATCATTAAAAACATACAGCCTTCCATTTTCTTCCTTATCCACATACCTGTGAGATCCCTGTGAGTAATAAATTAGGTATACAAAGTTTATAGGAATACTGTGGTGACCTATGCAAACAGATCTGCTATGGTCACTTTCTTAACAAAGATTCATAGAAGTTATTGATAAACACTGAAATAATTCATAGACACTCAATTCAAAATATGACAACAGGAAATTTTCATATATATATATATATATAATTTTGGCATTAGAGTCTTATTCCAATATGTCTTCTTCTCCTTTTGTACATCCAAACATCTACACCCTGAGACACAGCCTTTCCCAGAATCCTTCAAATTTACAGCCTCTTTTCTCACTACTTTTACTAAATGCATGTCTATATAAATTTACATATATATTCCTAAATATAACTTGTTCCATCTGTATAATGGTGCTTGAGAAAGCTATAGAATCCAAGAAGACTGATCTTACATGCTAAGATCTTCCATCATTTGAATCAGAGTAAAGGACATAAGGCAGGTTTTCTTACCCTTCTGAAGAATAGACCATGTGACTCTCAGCTTGTATCTGAAGATGTATAGGTCAGTGAGAGATCCACATAAACAAGTCTTGCAAGTTTACTCAGCTCATTAACGTTACCAAAGACATTCTTTCATCTGTTTCTTTGTTTGTTTACATCAAAACTACAAAACTACAGAGACGGAGGTCAAAACTTTTATGACATAGGTCCCTATTCTTTAAACTTCTTAATGTGCATTGCACTGTAGACTCAGGAAAGCATAAGTCAAAATGACTCATAACTGACAGATACTGAAAATTACCAGAGACAACATTAAGCAGGTTATTGTAACTTTAGCACATATGCTCAAAATGTTAAGTAGTCTCATGAGACCTATAAAAATGGCCCATGTCTGCATTCAAAAATCGGGGGGGGGAAGCAAGAGATAAAAATACCCAGAATGAAATTGACAGCAGATTTGATACCTCCCAAGAAAGGATCAGTAAGCATAAGGACACAGCAATGGAACCAATGGTAATGACACAGCAAGGAAATAGTGAGCCAGCATCAAGCATCCAATACTTGGTTGTAAGATCTAGGTAGCATGAGAAGGACAAAAGAGTAAACAGGCAGAAAATTGCATATTTAATCATTACAGATTCCAGTTCGTGCACCCAGGATAAGTCCTGGTCCCACTGCCAGCCCCCCCCCCCGCACAATAGATCAAGCTGCCTAACTGTCACCCACATTCAGAGGGCCTAATTCGGTCCATGCAGGGTCTCTAGCTGTCAGTACAGAATCCAGTAGCTCTCCACTAGCTCAGATGAGCTGTCTCTGTGACTTTACCCATCATGATCTTTACTCCCCCTTGCTCATATGATTCCTTCTCCCTCTCTGTAACTGAACTCCAGGATCTCAGCCCAGTGATTGGCTGTGGATCACTGCATCTCCTTCCAACAGTTACTTTTCCCTATGGTGGGATACCTTGCTCAACCTTCATACATGGGGAAAATCTTGGTTCTGCCTCAGCTTGGTATGTGAGACTTTGTTGACTACCGAAGGGAGGCCTTCCCCCTCTGAGGAGCTGATGTAGGGTGGGATCGGCTGAGGTAGGAGGGAGGTTGGGAAAAGGAGGAAGGAGGGAGAAACTGGGGTTGGTTTATAAAATGAAAAAAATTAAAATAAAAAAGAAATTATCATAAAAGTTATAGACTCCCCCCAAAAAAATTGAGGACAACAATGAACTCTGCAATGATACAGATATGCCAAAAGAAGAAATTTCAACAAGAATTTAACAAGCCAAATAAGATGCTTTGTTCAAAACCAATAACAAAGACACAATGTGAAGGAAGCTGGAGAAATGAAAACACTATCTATAAAGTGAAGTTACATATGCCAGCAGATGGCTCACTGGTTAAAAAACAAGTGAAAGAAGAATATAGCAGCATCCTGTCAGTCCATAATCATGAAGTGAGCAAACATACTGAAACACACAGGAGACTAAAGATGCTCTATGGATCCAAAAAGAAACCTAAAAGAATTTGATTAAAAATATATTTTCACATAATATAACCTAATTACAGTTTCCATTTCCTCTACTCATTTCAGTTCCTCCCCCATTTCCCCACCCACTCAGATCCACTCACTTTATGTTTCTCAATAGAAAACCAACAGGCCTCTAAGGAATAATAATAAAATAAAATAAGATAAAACAAAAATTAATACATTGGAATTAGACAAAACAAAGAGACCAAAGAATACCAGCCTAAGAGAACATACAAAAAAAGAGACCTACTCCTTCACATATTTAGGAATTCCATAAAAACACTAAGCTGGAAGCCATAATATAGGCACAAAGAACCTAATGCCAACCAGTGCAGGATCTGTGCATGCTACCTCAGTATCTGTGAGTTCATATCAGCTTCGATCATGCTGAGTTAGAGGGCCTTGCTTTCTTGGTGTCCTCTAATCCCTTTGACTACAATACTCTTTTTGCCTCCTCTTCCAAAGAGTTTCTTGATGAGACATTCCATTTATGGTTGAGTGTTCCAAGTTCTCTACTCTGCATAAGGTGTGACTGTGGGTCTCTGCATTTGTTTCTATCTGCTGCAGGAAGAAGCTTCTGTGATGATGCCCAAGCAAGGCAATGATCAATGAGTATAACTGAATGTCGTTAGGAGTCATTTTATTGTTAGGTTTGTTTGTTTGCTTGCTTGCTTGTTTAGAAAGTAGTATTTGGTTTTACCCTATATCCTTGGGATGTCTAGTCAAAGGTTCTTGGTGGCAGGTATGGATTCTATCTAATGGAGTGGACTTTAGGTCAAATCGGATACTGCTTGGTTATTTCCACAAGCTTTATGTCACCATTACCTAGCATATCATGCAAGCAGAACATCAGTTTAGATCAGGGGTTTATGACTTGTGTTTACCTTTCTCTTTTAGTACCATGCATAGTATTTTCATGTACCAAGGACTATAAGATATAGGTATGAAGGCTCTAAGTAGGCACCAGCTAGACTTCACTATGTTCAATGAGTTATATAGGTGTTGTCTTCAGCAATAGGGAAATGGAGATCAATCTATAACTGTGTTTGGGGATTCCCAGAGGACCCCTTTGTCCAATAGCTCAGTTACAGGTACAATGTTCTTGGGACTGGAAGCTTATTTTCTCAGCTAAGATGGCCATTTGGGGCTATGTCTCCCCCATTATTTTGCTATTTCATTTAGTCACCTTCATATATGCATATATTTTATAATTCTACTGTACTAGATTTCCTACTACCCCTTAAATGACCATGGATTTTAACTGTCTCACTGTATTCACTTCCCCATCCATACACAACTCTCAATTATATTTCCTTTTCCTAGGCAGATAGATGTCTCCTCTCTAGTCAATGTTTTTATCGATTGCACAGTATGTCCTTGTAAGTATGTGGATTAATGCTTCTGTGTGCATGTGTGCTCGTTTTAAGATAACTCCAGACAAAAACAGCTCTGGAAAAATACATACATGTGGATAACATCCATTTTGA
Organism: Ondatra zibethicus; assembly: GCA_004026605.1. Taxonomy (NCBI): domain Eukaryota; kingdom Metazoa; phylum Chordata; class Mammalia; order Rodentia; family Cricetidae; genus Ondatra; species Ondatra zibethicus. The sequence goes on from PVIU01021502.1 coordinate 4,328, forward strand.
CCTCTCTGCCATCTTGGATAAGAGTACCCATGTGTGTTAGTATTCTTTGACTTATTAAAATATTCTTTTTAATCTTCTTACCTTTACTAGCATTGGTAAACTGTAACTAATTTGATAAAATATACATCTAAATTTAGCTTATATGCCCAGTTTAAAATAACAGGTAATGGTACCCTGACTTTCAAGTGCCTTTACAGATCTGAGAATATGGCATTTAAAAAAAGAGCTTCTAACACAGACATGCCAGCTTCCGCGGCACCCTTTAGCTCCTCCGAAAAGACAGAAGACCTTCTGCCTCCAGGCTTTGCCTTTGGGTTTGGCAAATCCACCCACACAGCAAAAAGCTGTCTTCCTCTTCAGATTCCTGGATACTTCACCTGGGGAATTGATCTTCTCATCTTTCAAAGACAGGTAGACTGAATTTTTCCCCCATAGGAAAAGTCTTTGAGCCTCTTTTACTCATCAGCTAATGGCAAGCACTGCTTCTAAGACTAGTGTTCTCCAAGGACTAAGGAAAGGATTTGGGATTTCTTGCATTGCTAAAAAGCTGTCTCACTTTTGCTCATTTATCTCTCCCAGATCTGTCTAATAACTTAGGTACTGTTAACTTATTACTCCACCCATGACATTTAATAAAGTTTCCTGCTAAAATACAGACAGGTTTGCCACCTTAACAGGCTTCATAGTCTAGGACTAACAGGTTTCAGATGTATCTTTGAAATCCAGAGTTCCCAATTCCCTTTAATTGTCTTTTAAAATATTCACACCTTTTAACCTAAAGCAGCAGCCTTTTGCTAAGACACCAAAATGTAAATCTGTTACAGATACCTACAAGTTTCTGAAAAAATTCTGCTGCTATATCAAAAATCAATCTGGTAAAAAACTAACAGTCTTCAGAGTCTATTTTACCCCCAGTCAGTTTCAAGCATATTTTACAGGTCACTCCTGCTGCTTGTGCCAAGACCAACTCACAAAGCACCCCCCAGCTAATGTCATACACCTGCAACAGTTCTTGGGACTTCACCAACTCTCCTGGATCAAGGACACCTACCAACTAAAATCTGGTTTTATATGCTATTGTGTCCCAGTTATACACCCGAGCCTCACCTATACAAACAAGGCACACATGTGTCCCATTCTTTGTGGCCCATTTTATAGGGCCAATAATAAAAATATTTTTTCTCCTAGCCACCTGCCTTCTCATCTTCCTCAAAAAGCAGCTGCCTGAGAACTCCAGTTTGACAGTAAACCAGATGCCGCTCCAGCCACACCTCTTGCATACAGCATACAAACAGCAACTGAGGCCAGGGCAGCTTCTTTGCCCATTGGCTAACTTTGCCACGTGGACGTTCTTTGATGCTTATCATTCAATTTTGAAGTAAACTGGTGCTACCAGGAGCAGAGGTATATCACTGTCGTGAAAAGCCTTATATTATTAAAATATCTTAAATGTCATGTTTTGTATGTCTTTAAAGTATTTGAAGACTACCTATCTATGTAAAATGTGTCTGTTTAATCAAGAAAACATACCTAACATGACCACAAGCTTTTTATTATCAATATTTTTATCAATATTTTATCGATATTTTTAATTGATATTTTATATCAATTTCAAATACTACAAATTCTGCCATCATTTAAAGTGAGCTAAAGAATATTTTAGATAAATTTTTAAAAAATATTGAAAACACAATCAAAGCCCATTAAAATGTATTCCTTGGTAGTCATTAAATCCAGTTTATAGTTTAAAATCACCCACCATAGAAACTGGTAGCCTTAATGACTGGCTCTTTCTGACACAAAGGATAATCAGCAACATTTCTACAATTTTCTAGACATTTGCAGTAAGAAATCATTTTGTAACTCATCTTTGAGGTTTGTTTTGACAATACATGTTGTAGAATATTTAAAAATATAAAAATGTGTTGCATTTGTTGACAGTGCAGAATATCTCTTTAACTATGTAATGATGTGTTACATTTGTTTATGCTGCATTTGTTTAATTATGTAAATATATGTTGCATTTGTTTCACCTTGCCTGCCTAGACAACTGATTAATCTAATAATGAGCTGAACAGCCAATAAGTAGGCAAAGAGATGGTTAGGCAGGGTTGGCCAGCAGAGAGAAAATTTGGAGAAATATAGGCCCAAGGGAAATGAGAGAAGACAATGAAGGAGAAAGAGAGGAGCATGCCTAGGACCAGAAGCCAGGCCGCCACCATCCAACCGGACAAGAGAAGTAACCAAAGTAAGATATAGGAAAGAAAGGTTAAAAATCCCTGAGGAAAAACAAAGATAAAGAAAAGCAGGTAAAATTATAAGAGCTAAGGGGATGAGCATAAAATGAGGATGAGTGTTCATAACAAATAAGAAGGCTCCATGCCATGATTGGGAGCTGTCGGGTGGTCCCCATAGAGAAGACTGCTACATCTACATAAAATACAGACACGTAAATCTAGCATACAAATTAGGTTATGGCCAACCTAGTTTACGCTGTGAATTGATGAGCTGATTAGTTCTTCCTAAAATGAGACGGACTATTATAATGTGTTAAGCATGTTAACAACACTGCTCTGAATTCTGAAAATCTGTATTCAAAAGCATTATCTCAAATTTTCTCTAATATTTGCTTTGCTCTTTGGGACTTCCTACTAATAGCAGTTTGCAGAGCAGGTCAAGGCAAATGTTCATTTTAAAAGATGGAAGACCTTTCCTATGAGTGCTGTTTGCATGTGGAAGCTTTGTTCTTGAACACTTACATGTGCTAATACCTTAAAATCAGTTTAGATCATTTGAGTTTAAAGAGGTGTGATTATTTTTACTCTCATGGAATTCTTCAATCCTATTTTATCTTAAATCCTAAATGACAAGATTTTTTTTTTAATTCCAGGAGAATTTTGGCTTTAATATAGAGAACAAAGATTAGCATACATATTAGTCTAAAGATGAAAAACTTTTCTTCATTTTAGCAAATCAAGAAAAAGAAAAATTATACTTGTGATATATCCAAAGCTACTTCACAGTTATTCATTCACACACACACACACACACACACACACACACACACACACACACACACACAATTTCCTAATAAGACGGGGAGAGACACTGCATACACCACTCACCCCTCCCATGCTGGAGCAATCAGACTTATACCCAACTTGTGCATTAATTTTTTTAAAATTTCTCATTATTTTGTTTATTTCCATATTACTATGTGAAAGTCTTCTTAGTGAGTTTATCATGATTTCTCTAATTTTGATACAGCCACAATATTCATATCAAAAGACTTAATGTACACTGTGGGAGCCACAGAAAATTCAGGTATCCTGACTTGACAGTGGGAGTTGGGAGGAGCAATGCTATTGCACATCTGTTCCACCCAACAATACAATTCCCACTGGAAGCCTGAAACCACATCAAGGATTTCTTTTATGTGCTCTTCAAACTGTCTCTGTGATTTGGAAGGACAAAAGTGGGGTAAGAATACTTCTACTGTAATAGGCCAACTTTACTTTTACTTATTTTGTTTATGGAATCTCATGTGGTTTAAAGAAGAAAGAAGTGTTCAAATGGTGTTTAAAGTTTTTTTTTCCCTGCTCTTACATGTTTGAGGTTTTATTCTAATATTTCCTGGACAAGTTGAGAAAATAAATATTTTCCCCCTTTTAACACATCATCTTTTCTATTTAGCTTCCATTTTAACATTCTACTCAGTTCTTTTATCTAAGGAATATATATAATGATAGACTTCTAAACAAATTAAAAATACTCTGTAGGACCTGAAATTTTTTTTATCCTAGTCTGTTATCATAATGAATTACATTTAATTTCATTAAAAATCTTTGTGTTCTTATGAATTGTTTAATTAATCCTGATTCACTATTGAAAATGTAGGATATCAGATTGACCTGCATGGACCTCAGTACATTCTTGTAATGACTCAAACTATAAGGGAAGAAAATAGATCATTGTCTTTTATTCTCAAATCAAAGAAACAAAATAAAAATAGGATAAATATTTGTTTCCATTTTCAGGACATCCAGGGTGTATGTTCTTCCAATGCCCTCTTGCCTCCAGTGACGCTGCTTCTCCTCAAGAACCTGGCCTTGGTCAGGTTTCTATCATAGGTTGCCACTGAAGACTAATGTATATTTGTTCTAATATTCTGTGTAGGAGAAAGACTTTGTGGTGGTATTTAACTGGATTATGGACATCTTTGGTAGTGAAAAAAAAATATGGTTCCAGACTACATAGCCTGAGTTACCAACGTAATACAGTGTGCACTGATTCAGCATGTCAATTGCAGTGAAATTCCCTACTGGAGGAGGCTTGGGCATTGGAAAACTTTCTCCTTTACTTTGTTTCCATCGTGTTTTTCCTCCAGTGTGAAATAAAGAAATGAGGCCTTCATTAGTCTCCTTCTCTAGGGTTTCTAATTTCTGCTGCCGATTCCCGGTGAGAGATTACCAGTCTTGAATGATCAATCCATGCTAAGTTTTCAATTGTGTGGAAATTATTGAGAAGCCTAACTCATTCTAATTGTGTTCTTGAATACTCATTTTACTCTTGACAGGGATAGCACAGCCCTGTTAATGACCTCATTATATACAATTTAAATATAACTCTTCACGTTCACTTACATTCTTGTATTTGGCTACTTCTTAGAATCCAGGCATGTCAAAGAAAATAGACAACTATTTTCCTTCTATTTGTATAAATGTTGTTTTAAAGTGGTTTCTGGGGATAAAACAAGATCTAGTCTTAAATAAGATAACCAATATCTGCCTTAGAAAAGCAAGGCAGAGTTACCTGATAGAGGTGTCCTACCCCAACTTAATATGCCAGACTTTGTGGACTCCACATGGGAGCCCTTACCCATTGGGAGGAGTGAATGGCGAATGGGCTTGGGGAGAGGCAAAGGAGGGTAGAAGGAGGGGTGATAGCAAAAACCGTGGTTGGAATATAAAATGAAACTAAAATAAATAAATGAATAAATAAAATTGAAAAATCAGAAGTACTCATTGTAAACCAAGTTTCTCTAAACAAAAAATATTATTAAGTTACTTTGAAAATAAAGAAGTGAAAACTCAGGACAATACCCTTATTGATGATGAATTTTGACTGGGTTGAGTTTTGTGTGCATTTTGTGCAGGTAATCATCACTGCTATGAGTTCATGAAATAACCATGTCATTTCACAGATCTTCTCAACAACCAACAGCTATTAACAATCTTTCTCCCCACCCTTGTGAGAAGTCTCCTTAGCCTTGGGTGCTGGGAAGATGATGTATACAACCTATCTACCTCTGAGTGTTCAGAGTTACTCATATCTGACACTTTGACCAATTATGGGTCTCTGATACTAATCAATACCTCTTGCAAAAAGAAGCTTGTCTATGTCTATAAATTATTTACACAGCAGTTTGACAGCAGGCCTAAATAACACAGTGGTTCTCAGTCACCCTAATGCTGCGACCCTTTAATATAGTTCCTCATTTTGTGGTGAATCCAACACCATGAAATTATCTATTGCTATTTCATAATTGTAATGTTGCTACTGTTGCATAAATGCATAAATCATAATGCAAATATCTGATATTGGACATGAGGGGGTCACTACCCAGGGGTTGAGAACCACTGATAGGAGAACAGCAACAGCACCAGATGTCTTCCCTTTAGAGCATATGATATCTACAGACAATTGTTATTTGATGAAGCTTAATGAAGGACCAGGACAAACTCCATTTTGAGAAAGAACTCCAGTATAGGATTTGACTCGGGGCTGAACTTGATTCCAAGATAAACCACAAACAGTTCTAAGAAAGACTACAAACTGCCAAGGCCTCGGTCAAGGCGACCTCACTCAGGAGGGCCAAACAATGAGAAATTTCACTTAATAGCACTTGTGTCCTTATGATTTTGCTGTTAGATTTGAAAACAAGTTCCCTAGACCCAGCCAATAATTTCAAAAGTCTCCAGCCCCTACCTAATTTTACCCAATCCAGAAATGCTAAGGCATGTACCACCTTGCTTATGGTTTTTCCGTTTAAAAATTCTCAACCCCAGAACCTCAGGGTCATTCTCCTCCACTCGCCATGTTGGAGTGCGGGATGATAGTCCAAGCTTGAGCTTGTAATCAATAAACCCCTATGTGTTTGCATTGGATACTGGCTCTGTGGTGGTCTTGTTTGGGGATCTCATGACATGGACACAAAATTTGGGCGCCTGGCCGAGATCCACCACAACCCCCAGACCGCAGCTCAAGAGGTTCCTTGGTAAGTTTCTCTGTTTCTGCCTTTGTGTTTGCCTCTGTGTAACTCCAGTTTCTGAGGCACGCTGAAACTAGAGTGTGGCCTGGTAATGGTCAGAGTAGATGAGCTGGAGGGCTGGCATCAAAGGATCCAGAATATTCTGGATCCTGGAGAAGTGGACAGAGGGCCCCAATTCTGTTTGCCCAAGGATGGAGAGCCTCGAATCTGGATAGTGTTTGCTATAGTTCAGACTGAAGGATTGCTCCTTCAGCAAGTATCAAGCCATCGCTGTTTTTAAAACTTTGTCGGTTATCTCATTGGGGCGAAGTCTTTTTGTGTGCCCTTGGTCTTGCGTGAATACTGAGGAAGATATCTTTCTCCCCCTCCTTACATTCACACTGCAGCCCCTAGACCTGTGCGATTAATCCAGATGGAGCCACCCACTGCTCTTGTAGACCCTGTCTCAGAGGGGGAGCCAGTGTGAGTCACCCAGAGTCAGTAGGGAGGAACCCCCGAACCGACACAGTCACCCTCCCCCTGAGGGCCGCCCGGTTCCCCGACCAAGATGAGAATCAACCTTTTCATTACTGGACCTTTGCCCCTAGTGATCTTTCCAACTGGCAATCTGAGAATGTCCCCTTTTCTGAGAACCCCTGAGGCCTGATTAATCTCCTTGTAACTGTTATTTTTACCCATCAGTCTACTTAGGATGAATGCGAACAGCTCTTACATGTTCCGTTCACTATGGAAGAGAGGGACCAGGTTGGTCCAAATGAAAGCAAAGAAAGTCATTCTGGGTCCCACTGGGGAGCCAGGTGCCAACCAGGCTCTCATAGACACTACGTTCCCCAGACCTATCCTGAATGGTACCATAAGGTAATGGAAGGTAAGGGGAGGCTCCTTATCTACCACCGGACTCTTATCAGCAGGTCTCAAAACAGCCGCACATCAGCCTGCGAATTTAAGCAAGATTTGTGATGCCAGACAGGGACCTGAGAGTGGAGGGGAAACTGATTGATTTCATGGTAGATACAGGAACTCAAAGTTCAGTACCATGAAAGGCCGATGGGCCCATAACAAATAAAAGGACTTGGGACCAAGGGATCAAAGGGGCTGAGTCCTTCTCATGGAAGGCCTGAAGAACAATGGATTTAGGAGCAGGCTAGTAACCAACTCATTTCTAGTAATCCCAGAATGTCCATATTCCTTATTGGGCATGATCTATTGGCTAATAAGAAGGCCTATATACCTTTTTCTGAGGAGGGGGCTAAATTGAACAACAAAGACCAGAAACCTGTTCATGTACTGGTGACCACTAGCTTGAGTGAACAATATAGGCTGCACCAACTGGCCGCTAAGCATGACTCCCAGCTGGAGAGATAGCGATAGGGGTTTCCTTCAGTCTGGGCTGAAATGGGGGGATAGGACTGGCAGAACCCCCCCCCGTTTATGTGGAAATCAAGTGGGGGAAAGACCATATTAAAGTCCACCAGTACCCCATGCCCTAGAGATCAAGAAGGGCATCACCCCTTACATTAGGTGCTTGCTGGACTTGAGAATACTCTGGCCTTTTAGTCAGCCTGGAACACACCCTTGTTGCCTGTCAAAAAGCCTCATACCAATGATTGTAGGCCAGTCCAGGATCTGAGGGAGGTCAACAAGAGACTTATTGACATATTCTCCACAGTGTGCAACCTGTATACCTTACTCAACTGATAGCCCCTGACAGGGTATCCTGTCTTGGACTTAAAAGATTCCTTCTTCAATCAGTCTCTGGTCCCCAGAAGCCAACAATACTTCACCTTTGAATGGCATGATCCAAAGATTAGGATCAGTGGGTAGCTGATGAATTTCTGCATGAGGACCTGGGTGAGTACCGGGTACAGAGCCCAGATAATAGTCTGTTGCAGTGTGTTGATAACTGCTGATTGCAGTGCAGATTGAGAGACCTTCCTGACTGAAACTGAGTCGTTATTGTGAATCCTCAGGGACCTAGGGTACTGTGCTTCAGCCAAGAAAGCTAGCCAATATACACTATGCATTTGCCATAGCCCATGTACATGGGGCTATATAAAAAAAGGGGGGGATACTGTTAAATGTGGAGGGAAAGACAATCAAAAATAAAAAAGAAGTTCTGGTTCTTCTCAAAGCCCTGTGAAACTCCAAGAAAGGGGCCATAATATATTTTCCAGGACACCGGAAAGGGAACGGACCTGTTACCAGGACAATAATTTGGTAGACAAAACTGCCCGGGAGGTAGCCGTACAGACCAACCCAATTCTGGTGTGTCGGTCTTGGTAGATCCAGGAGCCCCTGTCTTACCTGAGATTCCAAGTACACCCAGCACTATCCTGGCTAATAATTGGAAATTACATTGTGCTTATAGACCCCAGAGTTCAAGACAGGTGGAATACATGAATAGAACTCTAAAGAGATCCTTCCCTAATTAGCCCTGGAGACTGGCACAGACTGGGTGATTTTCCTCCCCTTTGCCTTGCTCAGGGTTAGAAAGTGTCCCTAGGAAATGGGGATGACACCCTTTGAGATTCTGTTTGGTGCTCCACCCTCTATCATTTCTAGTCTACAGGCAGACCTCCTTGCGGAGCTAGATGACTGAGACCTCCTCGGTGCCATACAGGGAGTCCAACGGGCACATAAGCATGTATGGCTAAGGCTTAGACCCTTCATGAGTCTGGTGTCCATCCTGAACCCCAAAGGTTTTAGCCAAGGGTCTGGGTCTATATTTAAAGGTATTGCCAAGGAACACTAGAACCCAGGTGGAAGGGACCTTTCATCATCCTGCTGATGACATCCATCACTATTAAGGTTGACCTCATGGCCTCCTGGATACACTATACCCACACCAGGCCTTATGATCTATGGGTTTACTCCAGGGGAGGACTATAGAAGAGAAGGATAGACAGTTTCCAGAGATTCAGCCAACCCACTCAAGCCCGAGATAGGGCAAGGATCCAAAGGACGGGAATGGCAGCCTTGGCGATCCTACCGACTGTGTGCACTGCACTTGTGGGATGTACTTCAGGAGATTCACATGCCTCCTGAAAATAGCCTACGCAAAAAGGATTATATTACCCTACCACCACCCCAATGTGATGATCAGCTAGTAACGTGAAAAATCACACGGCAGAGTGCCGAAGACACTGTAAGCCCATAAATATAACCTTTACCCAAGAGGGACAAAAGAAGGGAATCAACCTGACTTGGGCAAATCCTGACACTATGACAAAGCCCAATCTTCTGGGCGAGTAGCTGACCAATGGGCCTTCTTCTTGATAAGACTCCTTGTCTGGCCAATAATAACTGAGGCAGTCAAGACTATTCCCAGGCCCAAGTCCACCAGGCCTCCAATAGCAGTGGAGCATAATAAAGTACTTATTGAGCCTGCTCCTATCCCCAACCCACCAGGTCTTCCATTAACACAAGCTTTATGCCTTTATAAAATCTCTGGCATTGCCACCCCTTTGCTCTGTTTGGTTATTGGACCGTGGGGCTCCCCACTACCGTTGCTGGTGCTCTTGAGCTACTGGGCTTCAGTGATTACCCAGGCCATGGCTGCCCTGACCGTGGCCACCCTAGCCACAATGGAGGAAGGCCTCAACTCCACTGAGATCACCAACCATCCCAAGAGAGTGTCTAACTGAGGCAGACCTACTCCTTGAGTTTATCCAGTGGTCCTTTTTGGTCCTGAAGTCTATCGAACCAGATGCAGTTTCCTCTTGTTAATTCTGCTATGACACAGCACCCCTTACTCCAAAGGGATGGCCATTGAGGGAACTTATTCCATAAACACTGAATACAATCAGCGACGCTGGTAATCTAAAGATAGCTTGACATTCAAACGGATTACGGGGCAGGTACTTCCCGTAGGGACCATTCCAGAGCAGCAACAGGGCCTATATGAAAGGCAGAAGGCTATCTCACCCCCCGCCCCGAGTACTTGATTCCCCGCAATGATACATGGTGGGCATGTTCCTCTGGACTGACACCCTGTGTGCACTCACAAGTCCTAAAACAAACTAAAGGTTTTTGTGTTGTGGTAAAGCTAGCCCCACTGTTGATATACCATACTGAGAAAGAACTATTTATCACATTAGTGACCGCAGCCTTGGGGTGAGTTAAAAGAGAAGTGGCTACTCTCACTTTAAGTCTTTTGTTAGGAGCCAGTTTGGCTGGGTTAGGAATGGGGACAGCTTCCCTAATCATTCAGAACCAACATTATTCCTACCTATGTGCTGCCACACTGACTTAGATATAGAGTGACTAGAGAATGCTATTTCTCACCAGCAGGAGTCCTTAGCATCATTAACTGAAGCTGCCTTACAGAACAGAAAAGGTTTAGACCTGATCTTTCTTCAGCCAGAAGGATTCTGTGTTGCCTTAAAGGAAGCATGTTGTTTCTATATACATCATTCAGAAATGATAAAAGATTCAATGGCCAAAGTGAGGGGATGGATATCAAAGCACAAAAGGAAATGAGAAGCAGCCCAGCGATAGTTTGAATTATGGTTTAAATGCCTCCTTCTGGATGACCACCCGAATTTCCACCTTACTGGGTCCTCTCCTCATATTACTTCTGCTCATAACCTTTGGCCCCTGCATCTTAAACAGGCTGGTACAATTTATAAAAGAGAGACTTGAGACTATTTATCAACCAGTGGCAACAAACGCTTTAGGGGAAGCTTATTACCAGCTCTCTTCAAGAGGGCTCTGAGGGCTGGGATAGAACTAGGTGAACTAAAGCAGAACCAAGACCCATGATTGGGCTCTCGTGGGCACAAGAGTGAAGAGAAATGCCAAGGCATGTACCACCCTGCTTGTGTTTTTTTTTCTCTTTAAAAACCCTCAAACCTGAGAGCTTTAAGAGGGTGATGTAATAAGGGGTACCACAGAGACTTGTGGGGAAGTATGGTAAATTAAATGATCAATATATATTTCATAAATATATTAAATTTTCAAAAATTGAAAATATTAAAGGCTTAAAAAGAGAAATATAGCATGCAATTCATACAAACACAAACCCAGACCCTCCAAACAGTAACGCCAAATTTCAAATGAACTTTTAAAGTTTACATAGAAATAGCCACAATTTACTGAAAATTCTCATGTGGGACAGATGTTGCTAGAGAAATCTAGCATTTAATACCTCAAATAATCCTAGAAGAACACTGTAATAGCATAATAACACTCTTTCTAAGATTTGAAAGAAACCAGAGCTCCTTAAATTTGGCCAAATAAGCTCACAATTAATGAGGAATGGAGAGTTACCCTAAACTAACAGGGAAAATTCAGAGAGTCAAGGGTTAACTATAAATTGCAATCTTCAACAAATTGTGAAATTGCATTTGCATGCTTTTGTTGAACTTGGATTAAAAATATTTCTACATATAAGAAGGAACAGAAAGGGGCATAGATTTCCAGTGTCATGATAAATAATCTAGCACCTTCTGCTGAGGGATTTTGCAAGCAGAGGTGAAGGAGGAACACCAAGCTATTTCAGCAGTTGTTTCATTATGGTATATTTACAAGACCTTCACCTCGATTCCTTTATCTTCAGAACAGAGGAAAATGAGTATCTACACTTAATAACTGTTCTTATAACAAAATAATATAACCTGTGTCACTTAAATATTCAATTAGTATTACTTCTATCTCAGCGAAAGAGTTTGCATGTTGTTCAGAACTGCTGGATTAGGCAGGAAGGTGGAGATGAGTCATAGCAAGTAGCCTATGGTAGGGCGTATTTGATTGTGAATAGTTCTAGAATGGAAGAAAGTAAAAATATTACAAAGATGGAAACCAAATTTCAAATTTTACTGATTTTACCTTCTTCATGAGTCAGCATCTTGCTGTGATCCATGGTGACCTTGAACTCAGCATCCTCCTGGCTCAGTCTTGAAAGAGCTAAGATTAAGGCAAACATGACAACATTCAATAAATATTTTGTTTTAGATTTATTATCTTTTAATAGAAGGGGCCTGGCCCCGTTGTTCATATTGGTCTCCAAATCCTGTGTCCAAGCAACCCTGTCCCAGCCTCCCCGTAGCTGGGGTAGTGCACATGCAATCACACCTCCTAGATGATTTTTGAATAATGATTGGTCTTAATAAGAGGAAATCCTCTCATCTTTCTAAAATAAGATGATTGGTAAAAATGCAAAAATGTAGGAAGATGATGCAATAATAGGAATAAAAAATGATAAAATCACAAACTCCAAATTAGGAGCTACATTAAGGAAGCATGGGGAATTTACCTCAGAATCCTGAGAAATAGAAATGTTATGTGTTCTTTTCCAGGGTATTTGAAGTACAGCCCTTTCTAATAACTTTCTCATCTAACATTTCATATGTAACAAAAACAAGCCCTCCAGACGCTTATACCTTAGGCCTTGAGCATTTCTGCCCGCTGAAAAGAAAGTTTGTTTCCTTACCTGGTGATGGCGTTAGAAAAATTAAGTATTTCAACAGCTGCCACCCTGATAATTGAGTTTAGCGAAGGACAAGCAGCTTTGGGGCTTCATATTTAGTTCAAAGATAGGGAGAAAAATAGCCTGCAGATGTCAGTTCACACTTCAACTGCACAATCAGAGTACTACAGACGGCCACGCTCATTACTTTATCAGTCCACTTTTTTAATAATAATAATTGTTTAAACAAATTTGACTGTTAAATAATGAATAAATAGCTCAAGGGAGACATGAATTGGTAAAATTCTTTTATAGCTTAAGGCAGGGTTTTAATTCATTCCATAGGGGAAAAGAGATTGGCATAAAGGAAACCAGTGAAGACCGGGAATGAGAATGGCTTTGAGTGTTGCTTTTACCCTCACTGCCAAACTAAGAACATACTATGTGACTTTACTGAACAGTTACAGACACCCGGATCAAGGTGCACAAAGTGTGCTGTGTTGTATCTGTGTATTCTGCTACACAGAGCAATGTGATGTGGAAAGAAGCCCAGGGGTGCCAGGAATACACTACAGGAAATGGATTTTAACAGTGTGAAATTGAAGAAACTCTAAGTTTATAGTGTACCTGGCCCCCTGGTTGAGACACTATGAGTGACTTTTGCTTCAAAAACAAAAAGGATCAATCAATTGTAGAAAAAGAAATCATTCTGGGACTTTCTTACCCTTTGTTTTGAATTTAGAATTCTAATTACTCACTAATGTTACAGGGGAGTACCTTTAATATTATATATTGATTTGTGTTTTGATATCTTTACAGAACTGATATTTTGCTTTAGGAGTTATGTTACTACTTTGCACATTTTGGGGAGATTTTGGCATTCAAAATCATGTCCAGAACAATGTCAACTCAGTACTTCCTTATAAATTTGCATATCACAGTCCCTTTTCTTGTCTTCTTCCTTTTTCTTGGAATTCTAGTCTGATATTGGATAAGACTAATGAGAGGGGACAACTTTGCTTTGTTCCTGATCTTAGAGAGCATCAAGGATGAGGTTAACTGCAAGGGTTGTACTTGTCTCTCATAATAAAGATTAGAGGTCCTTGTGCTCACAGATGAGCACTAGAGGAAATGGAAATGGATTTGGATATCCTTATCCTATGAAGTAGATAACCTTAATCAATTTTCAAATGCTGAAATAAACATCTACATAATACATGTAAAAATCATCCAAATTGGTGTGTATATACCACATTTTATACACTATTACAGAAAAAGTATTAGTAGTTTGTTAAAGACATTTAATCTTTAGTCATGAGATGTATTTTGTGTAATTTGTCTATATAAAATGTGTTTGTTTTGTACTTTCTCTTTTAGGCAGTGATTAATCAATGATTCCATTTTCATTAAATATAGACTTTAAAATGTCATGAATTTAAAGGAGAGAAGGAAGAAGTTTATGGAAGGGTTTGGAAAGGAAACAGAGAAATGTTGTACTAAGATAATAATCTATAAAGTAAAAGAAATAGATAAAGGATTGCTATATTATTTGTTTTTGTTTTCTTGGCTTCTTTGTTTGCTTGCTTTAAATCCTTCAAAGAATTGTTGTATTTCACCCCAGTTATCAAATATATTATCATTTGGAATGTAAGAATTTGCATAAATCTTTCTGAAGCATTTCACCAACTTGAACTTTAAATTTTTGAAGATACATAAAAAAATTTAGACTATTGTCTGCTGGCAATATCAGTGAAATTCAATATATCATGTTATTAATCATTTGTATTCCTTGTTCCTTATCATTTTCCCCTGAATTTTATGTTCAACATTTCATTTCTATTCTGCTTTGCATCCTTTTTGTGTTATACGCATCATTAGCTTCTTAAATTTTTTCTTATACTGGGTAATTTCCCTCGATTTTATTATACTTGTAGAATAATTAAATAAATTAGGTCAAATTGTTTATCTATCCAACATTTCTACCTAGCATCAATATATCTTTTTGAATTTTTATTTTTGATGTGCATGGTTTTAACTTGACACAGTTCAGTATCAGTAAAGGAGATTATATCTCTGATTTACAAATTTACCACTATGATACATATGCAAATATCATTCCATCTATACATAATAATGAAAAGCAATTGTTTTGCATCCATTTTCATTTTTACATTTATGAGGACCTGCGTTAGTAATTTTCATAAAAGTTTAACCTGTTTACATTGCAAATTAATTTATAAAAATTCTGTTTGATACTGAAATAGTTTACTATTTTTCTAGGTAATAATAATTGCTTGGTTATGGTGATTTTGGGGGATTTTAATTAAAAATTAATATTTGTGTGTACACATTAAAAATGCCCTCAATTAAAATGAAAAACTCATACATCAACATAATTACAACATGCTCTCAAAATATGAAATGATTTTCGCCTCTGATCATTTTGCCTCTTCCAGAAAGAGTTGGATTAATAATCATTTAGGTGTGAAAATGGGCAGCATCACCCTGTCACACATCTCTGCGAGGAGAGCACTTTACAGGTGTCAAGGAAAGAAAGACACTTAATGACTTGTGAAGTTTTATATTCATCAAGCTTTCTCTTGTTGAATTATTTTATAATTCAAGTCTAGAGCTACTAGAAACATTCACAATTGAAAACTAGTGCCACACATTAAATAATGCCAACCATACACCTCTTTCTTTGTTAAATTCAAACTCTATATTATCTTGTGACAGATTTACATGTATTGTCTGATTTATTTCTCATCACTTTTTAATGTGTCTTTGCTATAAAGATCCTTCCTTATGCACTAAAACATATACCCTCCATTTTATTACTAATTATTAACCTCAATTATTATCTTTAAGAATCAGCAGGTTTGGTGCTTAGCTGCTGTGATTCATCTACCTTGGGAAATCCAGTGATGCATGAAGATATTTTTGGTTGTCAAAACTAAGGGTGAGCTATCTACACAATGAAAGCCAAGAATATAACTAAATATAACAGCCTCAGTCACAAAGTATTTAATCCAGAATACTTTGCTTATCTTCCTATATAGAGAACATTTATTTAAAGTAGTGCTATCTATTCTGGTAGCAACTGATTCAAAAGGAAACAATTTGACCAAATATGGCAATAAAACATAACTTCTAAAGAGTTTCTTTATAAGTTTGAACAAAAGTTACAAAGATGTTTACAGTATGTTAATTAAAAAGATAAACATCAATAATACTGATGTGAGTTATTTTCTTCTGGAGTTACACAAATGAATTACAAAATTTAACTAAGAATAATATCTAAGGGTTTCTGGCAAAGAAGTATGTTGATGTGAAGAATGATTGCACTCTAAGCACACACACACACACACACACACATACACACACACACACACATTAAAATATACTACAGGTCATCTATTAATGTACTTGTGGAAAAATAGCATGGAATAACTCAAATGCACAGATATAAAATCACTCATAAAATTTATTTAAATAAATTTATTTAAATTTTATGACACTTTTTGAGTAATTAGAAGAAATTGATGTTTAAATAAGTAGTGTAAGAAGTCTGAGATTATATAGAGAGTAAGGGGCAGCAGAACTTTTAATGAACTCACAGGCATTTAGAAACAACAACTTGTCATGTACGCCAGGTTTGGGGAAGTCAAGTATCCTAAGTTAAATAATGTTCACAAATTTCAAGCATAGGCTGCACGCATTTCACAGAACAGACTATTAGGAGCTCATAGTACTGAGAACGAAATCACCAACAGTACTCAAGACCAGATGTCCTGTATACTGTTGTTGAGCAGGGGTAACCCAGATTCAGACAGAATCATTATCTTAACTCAGTGAATTAAATCAATAAATACCTATTCATAAATTACATTATGACAGGCTTAGACTAGGTCAAAATTGAGTTCTTTAAAGTGCTCATCTTGAGAGTAAGGTATTTCAAATACTGAAAAAAATGATTTGCAATACATATATACTATAAAGGTTTCTAGAGAATAAAATAAGTGTAGATCATAGAATAAAATCAAGACATTAAAAAATGAGCAAAAAAAGAGTTTAATGAAATCTTAAAAATTAATTCATGCAAAAAGAATTATGTGAATGTATGCTCTGTTTTATTAGTCATCAAGGATTCCCTAATAAAAATTAATGGAATAATACCACATAACACCAAAGTGGCTTAAATCTAAAATAAACAGTAACAAGTATTGACCAGGATGTGGATATTTATTAGGTTATAGATGTTTGTTATATTTAGGGGAATATAGGAATATAGGATAAAAAGACAACTATTAATCTCAGATATTTTGCATTGACATGGATTTTGGAATAGTGATACAAATTTAAAGTTAATTTTGTTGTACTACATATATATTTCTATTCTTGTATGAAAAACTTTTTAAAATTGATACAAATTTAAGATTAGTTTTGTTATACTATATGTATATTCCTATTCTTGTTTAAGGTATTGTGTTTATACAGCCCATTTAGAAATGTAATATATAGTTAAGAAATACAAATTAATAGTCATCCATAATAGTCAAACTTAGAGTCATGTTACTTAGGTATTCTATATATGCAGAAATATTAGATGGATAAAATACTTCAAATACCTACAGAATATGGGATTTAAAATGTTATAAGAACTTTTCTCGACAGTGTCTAAGAGACATGTCTGCTTCTGGCAACACTTATTACTTCAGAGACATTGATGTTCACTGAAGAAACTTATTATGGAATTTTTCCTTCAATGTGAGAAGGCAATCCTTTAGGGCAAGAATCTGCTCTTGCCTGGACTGTATGACAGTATGCTGTACAAACTGGACATTCAGTACCCACAGTAAATGACTGCTGACCTTTCCAAAAGAAGGTGAGACAATCCTTCAGGGTTCCTGCTTCATGAAAGGGTCTGACAGACATTCTGCAGGACACAGAAGAAAGTGAATGACAAACTGCCAATATAGGCAAAGAAGTCTTTTGAATTTTCTTCTTCATGGAAAACTCTGCCAGATACTATGAGCCTGTAGGCTGAAGATGGATGCCCCAGTGGTACAGAAGAACTTTGGGTGACTGTCCAGGCAGCAAGATGCTTCTGTCAATTCTAGAGATTTGGAAGTCGCTTACAATGGACTTCCTGTTCACTTAGGTAATAGATCCTTATTGGGCCTTTGATGGAATTGAAGAATAGATAGTTATAATTATAGTTGTCCTTAGTTGTAATAAAAGATAAATTAGATAAAAACTTTAGACTCACAAAGATAAGATAGATAAAAGAGTATTTTCCTTATTTTCTCAATTGAAATGCACTAAATAGCATAACTATAATTCTTACTTGATAACTGTTTTGTATATGTAATTTTACTATGTTAAAGTTAAAACCTTCCTTTTAATTTAGCCAGAAAGGGGGAGATAATATGGGATTCCCCTTTGTATGCTGTGAATGTGTTTTATGCCATTGATTAATAAAGAAGCTGCTTTAGCCTATGGCAGGACAGAATTTAGCAAGGTGGGAAATCCAAGCAGAGATAGAGAAGAAAATAAGGCAGAGTCAGAGAGTCACCATGTAGTTATTGAAGGAGAAAGATGCCAGAACCTTACCAGTAAGCCACAGTCTCATGGTGATACACAGAATAATAGAAATTAGTTAATTTAAGATGTAAGAGCTACCTAGGAATATGCTTGAGCCATTGGGCAAGCATTGCTGTAATTACTATAGTTTCTTTGTGATTACTCAGGTTTGGGTGGCTGAAAAACCAAAGCAGCATCTCCATGTACAAAGACAGTTCTGAAAAATGAGAAGGCCTTCTGTGTGTTCCCAGGAATAAACTTGCAGTGGCAGTAACTACTTCTAATGAGACTTCCTAGGATAGTGGCAACATCATAGCTTTTATCTGGAGGCTGGTGAATGGATATGTTCATTTGGTGAAGATTAATTACATTATGACTCACTTTGTTTTACCTGTATTTGTGAAAAATGATGACTCTATTGAAAAAGAAGCCTTAATAATAATTACATTATTTGATGAAAAATCATATATGTTTGTAAAAATAATAAATTAATAATACTAATTATTCTATAGTTAAGTCAGTGCATGAAATATTGGGAAACTTTCTCCCATGGAAAAAAATCATACAACTCCTAAAGTACCTTGCACATACTTTGAAATATGAGCAGTTTTGGGATCCCTCTTCTCCTCACTTCGTTGTCAGGATTTGCTTTCAGGCCACTTATCTAAAACAAATATGTCTTTTAAATTGTGAACTATCTTATGGAAGTGTGTGTGTGTGTGTGTGTGTGTGTGTGTGTGTGTGTGTGTGTATGTGTATGCATGTATACATATATATGTGGTGTGATACTGTTTTGGTTTCTATTGTTGTGATAAAATTCCATGAAGAAACAACTTGAGGAGGAAAGGGTTTATTTGGTTACATATCCCAGGCCACAGTCTATTGATCAGCCAAGGCAGGAACTCAAAGAGGGTTCGTGGAGGCTAGAACTAAAGCAGAAATCAATTCACAATCTTTCACTGTTATAAATTTCATTGTCAGAACCATAAATCTTCACCAATAAGACTATACTAAAACTCAAGCATATTAAATATAATATAAAAATAAGTATATAAAAATAAATAAATTTTTATAGAAAAGATACAGAAAGATTTTTGGAAATGTAACAAATCAAATGAATAGGGCATACCTCTTGGTCACTATATAATGAAATAACATCTAATGCAATGTCAGTTACTTGGAATAACATGGATTTCCAGTGCAAATATTATTTATTCAGTACCATGTTGAAACATGGTGTCAAAGCCAACAGCATCCATCACTGTAAGAAAGTGTTCCTTTGAAGTGACCTAAGAGTCATGAAATTATATTCTGAGGCTGGTAGTCTGTGTTTCTATTTATTTTAAGATAAAAAGTCAAGCACAAGAAGAAGTGAGGGGAAAAGAAGTGAGTTTCTTTGAAGGAGACATAAGGACATTTTCTAGGATGATAATGTACTTCTATTTCTGGTTCTGGGGGCTTTTAAAATGATGAGAGATTATTATTCATCTTCTTTCATAAATAAAACTTCTTATTTTATACATCTATTGTAGGAACAGCTCAGGCCTCTGTTTTTCTAGAACTCTGAAGGAAAAAGGAAGCCAGCACTAAGGTACTCTGTACCAATATAGCTTGTTAATTTTTGTGGAGATTTTGTCAGAAAAAGAATTTATTTTGTTTGAAAGAAAAAAATTTAAAATGTTAACTGACTCTAAAGCAAAGATAAGATTCTCTTAGCTGATATGTCTTCAAATTGAATATTAAAATCAAACAGCTTCAGGCAAGGGTAGAGATGATTAGAGATAAGGAAATGAAATGAATAATGTGTTTAAGTAAGAAGGGGACATTGTTTTGCTCTGTTGTGAACAGTAAGGATGCTATGAACACATTCTTCATGTGGACTAGATGGTAAGACAATGTTCTTGTGAGAGATGCACAGATGATATCTGTAGAACAGTGGGCAGGGGGACAAAGAAGGTACAGTGAATACAAGCAACATTCATGCATATGTATCTATCCTCACCCGAGCCATTCTAATCTTATGCACATGAGACTAAGTAGCCAGACTTTCAGGGTGTTATTTATGCATTTCAGTTTTCTATACTACTAGAAGATTTCACACACTAGACTTGGCCTACAAACATAAATATTTTAGAATGTAATTTCAACTGATCTGGATAAATTATTTATTTTGATTCACCCAACTTATGAAAATTTGAGTGTGTTTTAGAATATAAAAGAAAAGTACTAGGAAACAACTTTTAAAAATATGTTATCTATCTAGATCTGGACTGACATGGTATAGAATTGCTTCATTGAATGATCTTAATACACAGAAAATTAAAAACAAACCTTAGGCAGGAAAATATAATGTATTCAGTGTGGGTATATGTTAAGTAAAAACTTAAAACAGTTGTTTTCTATGAAACAACATGGTAATATCTAAAGCAAAGAAACATGGTATACAACTTTCATTATATGATTCCAAGTTAATTTCTCCTCAAATAAAAGATTGGAACAAATAAGAACCATAATACATGAAGGTAGAGACTTGTAAATTATCAGCAATTAAACAGAAAACTGATGGAAAATATCCCAAACTATAATCACAACATAAAAGCACATAATGAAAAAAAGAATTATAAAATATTTAATATGTGAAAACATTGAGTGTAAAGGTTTAAATGGTATAATAAAATGATTCAAAAGAAGAAGCCAAATGTGTGGAGTGTGTGGACATATATTATAAGCACTGTAAACAGGTTTGTTGTTTCCTGTGAGGTGGTCTGGATTATTGGACTTGCTCATCAAATGACATTTGGGTAGAGATATAAAGGAAGTTCCTAGAATTTTATATTCCAAATAGTGACTTACTGTGAGTGAATTTAAAAGTAAAATTTGAAAAGAATAAAAGAATAAGAAATTCTTTGCGCTTTAGATCAAGACTTTGCCAGATAGTTTGAACATTCAAGTTTTTCAGCCCCAATACAGGAAGAACTTCAATCTGTTGTTGTTTCCTTGGACAACCTTATACACCACTGTTACTGATAAAGCCAATAATTAGAAAACAGCTGAGATTTAAATAAAGGAGCAATCTGGGGACAAGTCAGGCTTGGTCTGTAAGGCAATCTGAAAAGTTTTGACAAATAAGAAGATTTTGAAAAGGAGCAAGGAAATACTATTTATGTTGCACATTAAAGCTTTTGTAATATATATTGGTGCACTCTATTTCTATATTGAAGGTCAATGAAAGGGAGAAGAAAGACCACAAAAGCTATATGATAAAAAATTTTGGTCAGTAATCTATAAATAAACCATGCTGCCAGGGACCTGACTTCTGGCTTACAGATGGTGAAAGGTACTGAGAAAGTGGGCTTGGCATGAAGGCAAGCTTGAGAATTTTCTCTACAGGATTCAATATGTAACAGAGAGAATATGAGCCATGGATTATCATCAAAGTTTCTAACCTTGAGAAATTTATAGCATTGTGAGGATGTTAAACCTTGCATGTGAAAGTCTGAAGAAATAGTAGATTTTAAAGAAAAGTTTCTGAATTTTCATTTGTATTGTGTCCATTAGACCTTTTGTTTTCTCAGATGATGCCAAGCAGGTAGGCTTTCATGGCAGCATCCTGATGAAGCCATAAAATATAGCAATCACTAGTATTTATGGTCAGTTATGTGACAAGATTACCCGTAAAATGAAGAAACATAGGGAAAAGAGGAGATATAAAAATAGATATAGTTTCTATCTTTAGAGATCAGATCAATAAAAAGGACACAGCAAGATGAAGCATGAAGGAAGAGATGAGCAACATGAAAGTATATAAGGAAATAAATGCAGTCAACTGATCAAATGCTGTCCTTTCATTTATTCATCTATTTTTCACTGAGAATTTAAAACATGCATGTTATATGTCTTGGTCAAACTCACCTCTCAACCTCCAACTCTTCCCTTCCCACCACAACCACTTTCCCCATTCAACTTCATATATTCTTTACTTCTCAGCTGAGTCTACTTGTGCTGACTTTATGTTCATGTGTGCAGGACAATACTAGAGCATGGATACTTCTCAGGGTCCACATCCCTAAAGAAAACTGATCCTCCATTCCACAATAGCCATCAACTTTTAAAAGCACCTCAACTGGGGGTGGGGAAAGGATTTCATGAGCCCCCATCCCATCCAGGCTTGGACTTGTACATGAAATAATAGCCACTGTAAGTTCTACATGAAGCACTGACATTTATGGTTGACACTCTTTTGCTGCAGATAACTATCCCTGTCTATTAAAATATTTCTGTCTTAGTATTCTTTAGTTGCCTTTATTAAAAAAACAGTTAATAAAAAACAAAGCTATGAATTTGAGAGTAAAGAGGTTTATTTGGGAAAATTTGAAGGGAAGATAGAAATGTACAGACAGAGACAGCATTTCCATTTTCCAGTCACCCAGATCCAAATAATCGCAAAGAAACTCTATTAATTACACATTGTTTTACCAATGGCTCAGGCTTATTATTAACTAGCTCGTACAACTTAAATTAACCCACAATTCTTACATTTAACGACATGGCTTGGTACCTTTACTCAGTGCAGCATTTTCCTCTTGCTTCCTCTGCATCTGGTAGAGACTACAGACAGAGCCTTTCCTTTTCCCAGAATTCTTCTAGTCTGGTCACCCCACCTATACTTCCTGCCTGGCTACTAGCCAATCAGCACTTTATTAAACCAAAATAAATGACAAATCTTTACAGGGTATAAGAATAAAAAAAAAAGGGATGGAATAGATATGATAAGATAGAAAGGTAGTTCATGGAATCTAATTTTAAAAAGCAGCTACTAGTTTTAAATGTTTTACATTGGCCTGGACTTTTGTATATTGTATACAAATTTTGTATATTGATCCAAATTTGAGATTAATTTTGCTAGAACACACTGTACATTTCTACTTTTGTTCATAGTATTTTACCTATATAACTCATTTAACAATGTAATGCAAATTTCAAGTCCTTGAAATAATTATTACCAACTGTTTAGGATAATAAGGAATTAAGGTTAGTAGATAGTGGATAATCACCTAATACTATCGAACTTGCAGTGTGTTTGGTATGTTTTCAAGGTCAAGCAAAGATATGTTTTAGATAAACAGGTCATCTTCAAACATTTAAGAGATCTACAGAATATATGGCACTTAAGATGTTTTAATAACCTAGGTTCTTCTTTTTCATGACAATGAGACATGTCTGTCTATTCCTGGCAGCACCAATCTACTTCAAAGAATATAATAGGCATTGAAGAAACTCCACATGTTGTTTACCTTTCTTGTAGCAAAAATAAGCTACTGGGCAAGAAAATGCCCTTGCCTAATTGGACAAACAGAACACAAAAGAAAGTGATTGCCAAACATGGCCAAGACAAGGAGGGGCAGTGCTTCAGATTATCCTGCTTCACAGAAAAGTCTGTCAGATATGCTAGGCCTGTAGACTGAAGCTGGAGATGCCCCAAAATTGCAGAGAAACTTTGGGTGACTGTCCAGAGAGCCAGTTGTTTCTGTCATTACTCACAATTTTTGAAGTCACTTGCTTGCACTTCCTGCTTATTTAATTGCTATTATTTCTTCTTGGGTCTCTGAGGAAATTGAAGATTAGACACTTAAAGTTTATCAGATGCAGAAAGCAAATTAGGTACAAGTCTTTGAACTCACCAAGATAAGATAGATATGGAGTATTTCCTCTGAATTTGTCATATGCAAATAGATGATTCATTGTTAATGTATTTGTTGTCTGTATATACTGTATATAGTTATTGTAGTTATTGATTATAGTTTTACTTATATTAGTTACAGTCTTCTTTTTTATTTTAGACTAAAAGGGGAAATGTAATGACATTTCATTTGTATTTTAACAAATAAAGCTTGCCTAAAGATCAAAGAGTAAAATAGCCCCAATGGTTAGTCTTATAGACCAGGTAGTGGTGACTTAAAACTTTAATCATAGTAGCCATATTAGTTTGCCATAGAAGCCAGGTGGTACATGCATTTAATTACAGCAATGCACCTTTAATCCCAGCACTAGGGAGGATTATAAAAAGGGAGGAGACAACTCTCACACAAAATCTCATTCTGAGATTCCTGGGGGCAGGATCAACATTTTCAGACTGAGGTCAAGGTAAGAGCCAGTGGCTGGCTGGTTTGCTTTTCTGATCTTCAGGTTGAATACCAATATCAGTCTCTGAGCTGTTATTAATCATGCATCAGAAATTGGGAAATGATGTAACTATATTATAATCTCAAAAATTATAGATACGGTTTCTAAAATCCTTTCTGCCCCCTCGTTTTTAATGATACCTTTTCCTTGAAGGAAAAAGATGTGAAAGAACAGGTGGCAAACCACTGCCTTAATTCACATGGAATCTGACCCCTCAGTGCTATGGGCTCCATCCCTGATCACTGTTTTGTATGAAAATAAATATCGTTGGATACCAGCCCACTTAATAGACTGAATACTATAAAAATTACTGCCAAAAGGATGGAGAGACAGCTTTGTGGTTTAGAGCAATTGCTGTTCTTACAACAGACCACAGTTTGCTTCCTACAACTCATGCCAGTCAGCTTGTAACTGCCTGTAACTCCACTCCCAGGGAATCCAACACTTTTTTCTGTCCTCATTGGGTATCAACACATATACGTGCATACACATAAACACACACACAAACACATTTGAACGTGCAGACACACTCACGCATGTGGACATTAAAAACTAAATTAAAAATTACTCTACATACCAAGTATCTGTGATATTGCACAATGAATGCAAAATATCAGTTCATTTGTTGAAAATATAGCACTTTCTTAGAAAGTTAAATGCATGTTACTTTATAAATAACAAGCTCATCAAACTACAAACCATAGATAAATGTAATTTCACTTACAAATATAAAAAATTATCATTTTAAATTTTAATTTTTAGTTTCCCAAAAGAGAAACCATACAAATGTTCAATTCCTTCAACAGGTGAATAGATTACACACACATATGTTACATTATACCACCCTAAGCACAGTAATTATATCACAAATCTCAAAACTCAAACTCAGATCTATTGTTTAGTAAGCAGTGCTTCAAGTCACTGATTTTTAAAACTACATAAAATTTGTTTATTTCTGAATTGTATATCTTGCCAACATCTCTGTCTGTGTGGGGTCAGAAGAGATTCTTGAATATGCTTGGACTAGAGTTACAGATGGTTGTGAGCAACCATGTGGATGGTCAGAATCGAACCTGGATCTTCTGAAAGAGTAGCCAGTACTCTTACCTATAGATCCATCTTTTTCTCCATCTTCTTTGGTTAGATAATAATATTCTGACTAGTAAAACATTGGCAAAGGTGTAAGAAGAAAACGTGAGGTTTTTCTAAATTACACTACCAAATCCTAAGTCAAATGTACCTACAAAGATAAAGAACTAAAAACTTAAATAAAATGAAGATAGAAAATTAAGATTGATTTCTGCTTTAGCAAACTACTATCATTAAAGTTTTCTTTTAATGGAATTGCAAAATGATAAATCCTATTTTATTTGTTTGAGAGAAAAATTTGAGGGAGAATTTGGGAAAGAACTACCTGTATACAAGAATTTCCAGGAATTTGTTTGAACAGGGAAATTTACTACTAATTAGAAAATAACTAGAGATTAAAAACTTGCTATATTTGTGTTTTTGTTTGTACTGTTATGAGGACATTTAATATGAATGCTATCCTATACATTTGTGACTTAGTCCACTTTATGTTGCTATAAAAACTGACTGTTGTTATGTGCTTTATTTATAAAGAGAGAGAGATTTATTAAACTCCCAGTTGACAGTCCAAAATCAGGGTGGAACATTTGGTTTCATGCAGAGTAGAAAACAGAAAATAAAAAAGAAGAGAGAGAGAATTTTTAAACCAAAAATATTTTTAGTGTTGAACAATGTTCTAAAGATATTATTATCTCTTATCTGCTCATCTGCAAATGGATATTCAGGTTGTTATCCTTTCTTGACTATTGTGAGTGTGCATAATGAATGCTGAAGTAAACGTGTCTCTTTGCGATAGTAACATTATTTTTTAATTAATTTTTATTTTGAGATCATTCCCCTCTGTATGCTGTGAATATGTTTTATTACCACTGTTTAATGAAAAAAAAACTTGCTTTGGCTTATGGCAGGGCTGAATATAGCCAGGCTGAATGAAATATATGGAGAGAGTAGTCAGAGTCAGAGAGACGCCATGTAACTGCTGAAGGAGAACACTAGAAACTTACCAGTAGGCCACAGTCTCATGGTGATACACAGATTAATAGAAATGGTTAATTTAAGATAATAAAGTATAAAAGTTATACTTCTATTAGTGGTGTATATGGACATTCCAAGTCCTTCATAATAATGCTTGGACTTCGTTTTTATTTTGAGATGACCATTCTAACAGTGGTATGATGTGCTACTTGCACTTCCCAGATGACTGTTGACTTTGATACCTTTTTAACTGATGGGGAAGATGTCTGTGTGTTGTGAAGATGTGTGACCCCCAAGCTTGCAGCCTGATGAGGTTGTCTTTGGCTTGCCTGTTGTGCTTGTCTGTTTTAACGTCAACATTTGTCAGACATAGTAAAGTTCCTGCTTTATGAAAGAGTCTGAAAGACATTCTCCAGGATACAGAAGAAAATTACTGACAAACTGCCCATATAGGTGGGACTGTCTTTAAAATTTCCTGCTTCATGGAAAATCTGCTGGATACTATGGTCCTGCGGGCTGAAGATGGATGCCCCAACAGTACAGAAGAATTTTGGGTAGCTGTCCAGGCAGTGA